>CM034052.1:2010599-2092226 GCA_019804595.1 Bruguiera parviflora | reverse complement strand
TATGGATACTTTGATTTGCATAATAAAATTTTCATACAAGACCCTCTGTTTCATTTATTGTTGGCGACAAACTTTTTATAGGTGAGATTATTTATGATATGATAATTAAATATATTCAATTTATTTATAAATTATTTTACGTGAGAGTCTAGTAATTACTATATATATATATATATATATATAAATTGGGATTTAAGTGTTTTTTATCAATATATATTTTTTAATAAATAAAAAATCATTTTAAAGTTATGATATTAAATTTTAAATTTATTAATATTTACAATATGGAGAGAATGAAGTGTACCGGTTTAAATTACTGCCCCCACTCGGGCGCTCGCATCAGAGACAATGCTCGCTGCTCAGGATCATGCGCTGCATCATCAATTTTCAATTTTGAGAAATAAATACTCAAATTCTAATAAATAAATTTGATTTATAATTTTTAAAAAATAAAACGTCGAATGACAAGTTATTTATTTGAATTAAAAACACTACGAATTGTAATTGTCCGATAAAATTTTGAAAAAATATGCTAGTAATTGTCTTGTTTCAAATCTTGATTTATGTCAATTTTTTTTTTTTTCCATTTAAACGGATTATGCTCTAATCTAAGAAAAGCCTTATAATTGAGAGAGTGTCCACATATTTTCACTAAGATTAAACTATGATAACAAGCCGCCAAATACAAAAGATAAGTGGTGGGAAGTGGATGATGATGTTGGTTTCGAAGGAACCAGAAAACCAGAAAACTAGCTGTTACAACATACATAATTTTTAATAATATAAAAATCAATTAAATGATAGATTAAGATTGTTTAAAAATAGTTTAGTAGTTAAAAAATTTATAATTTTATTTTTAAAAAATTCGCGAGAATAAGAAAAATTATCTTATTATGTAATTTGCCTTCTAATAGATTCATCAATACGAAAAGAAGAAGAAGAAGAAGAAAAAGAAGACAACAGAGCAAAGGGTCGTAATTATAATTCACTAGAAATCGAATCTAGCAGGCCAGCGGATCTCTCCACATCCAAGGCCCCAACGGTACTTGCTGGACCGACTTGTGTGGAAGCCGACAAAAAAAAAAAAAAAAAGCTTTAGGTAGGAATCGATATTTGCCATGGCACGAGTAGGAAAATTTTATTATATTGGATAGCGATTAGAGCCTTTTAATTTACGCGGTGGAATTGGCTAGCGATGTGCTTGGATTTGTTGTTTCTTTCGTTTTTACGCGCACGTAGAATGCTTTAATGGGTGCATCGATCATCGTTACTTATCTTGAGATTGATTCCTTTTCTAGAGAGATATATATTGTAAATATGTAAAATAGTTAATTAATTATATGTTCCCAATTAAGCCACCTAACTGAAACTCTCCCAACACATGTGTTACAATATGGGTCAAGCACTGCCGGAGGAGCCATTCTCTCTCTCTCTCTCTCTCTCTCTCTCTATATATATATATATATATATATATATATATAATTTATTAATTTATTTATTTATTTATTTTTATTTTTTGTTTTTGTTTTTCATTTTTCTGTCGGAGAATATTTATGGAACATAGTTGCCTAAAATAATGTCTGAAAATTAAAAAAGGTCAATTATCTCTATGTGTGTGGTCCACATTTCATTTTCTTTTGTGCCACTGCTACAACATTTTTTCAAAAGATGTTTTCTCTCTCTCTCGATATTTGATTTCTAGCAATTATAGATTTTTCTCTCATCGACCAGGAAATTCTTCTTCTTTTTTTTCTTTTATCCATTAAAAAACTCTTCAAATCATAAGTTATATGGCAGAGTGCAACCTTATTCTACCGTATAATTTTCTCCTGTGTCGCTCAATGATATGATTCGAATGTAAGAATAATTTAGATTTCTAATTTTTAAATTTTTTATTTAATCAAAAAATTATTAAATTGTGAGTTACATAGTAAAATTGATTTTTATTTTTTAAAATTTAATGTTTTTTAAATTATATAATTATAAATTTTAAAAATAAAAATAAAAAAATTTAATTATTAAAATATGTCATGAATAATAGTAATTATTTATTTTTTTTTTATAGACGATTAGACATTTTCTCAGAGAATAGTAGATAAAAACATTGCGTAACGCACAAATTTCAAATTCATTACTCAATTACCGAAGAGCAAGAGAAATGAAATTCATCGATTGGACTGAAAATGAGACACGAACGATCGCTGCACCTGCCACCTCCTGTGGATGATTGATAGCTGGTATGTGCAACGCTGGCCTCACCTCCGCCTTTAAATGCCCTTAGTGACTAATTTATTGGGTTACAGCTCTAGTTGCGTGGAAACCCACTACCCAAAAAAGGAGCATTAAAATACTCCAACAACGCACTGATAAGTTGAGAATTTATCAGTTGATTAAACCAAAAAAAAAAAAAGGGAGGTTGAGAATTTATCACGTCGAACTTACACATACATAAAGCTAGCAAATGCAATGTCCGGTGTGACTTCAATAATATATTCTCGTGTAAATTAAGCATCAAATTCTCATCTGCAAGAAACATTTTTGCAATCCCACTTCGCATCTTTGTTACACATTCTACTGAATTAAAGTACTTAAAAAAGTGCGACGGTTACGTGGTTGATCATGTACACGTTAGCATTGAACTTTCATTATTATTATTATTTTTTTTTGAAAAATACGAATGTGTCTTTTGTTTTGTTTTTTTCCTAACTGCTCTTGGGTGATGTTTAAGCACATTAGATTATGCCGAGAGAGAACTTTAACAAAAAAATAAAAAATAAAAAATAATAAAAAAAGGTAGAACATCAGTTAAGGCTTTAATTCTAAGAATAGTCAATTTAATTGGTTTTTTAGTTTACTACAGCTGTAATGAGTAACGGGTTATATAATAAAAAAATATATATTTTTCTTCTTTTCTGATAATCTTTCTCCTACTAGGTATTAAGATAAAATTCGATCAAAGGGCTCAAAAGATCTTACTAGCTTTTGGCTAAGTTGGTTAACACTAATCATTCCTTGTAATTATCTAGTTTTGTGTGAAAGACCTAGTCTTAGCTAGGCTTAGCATGAAATTAGATTTCATAAGACATATGCACATTTGTCTAGCTATGATATTAATCACCCAACCAAGACACAATAGAAAATAAAGCTAGATTTTATAGCTCTTTTTTTTTCTTTTTCAATAAAAAAAAAAAAGAAAAAAAGAAATTTCGATATGTTATAACAAAACATCAATATCCTAGATCGATCATTCATTGAACTAGAAATTAAACACTTTATATACATTTGATTAGTGTTCTCGATAACACCCTCTCACCACTTCAGAAAAAATGAGAAAGATCATGCTAGTCCATACGGTATTCTTCCGAGTCAAAAGAGGTGTACATGTAAATGCAAAGCGGTGGGAAGCGGCCAGGCCAGCAACTGACTAGGTGTAATGCCCCTTTCAAGGGGAGGAGTACCAACAAAGCAAATCATGTAAGATTTGTGCTTCGGCACCAAACTTTCTGAACCAAAACAACAAATACAAAAAGAAGAGTATGTTATTACCATATTGCAATTATATAGATATTATATATATAAGAGACAAAAACATATTTTACGGGAGTTGTATAACACATTGAATCTCATCGAATTCCACACTCACTTTAGATATATTCTGGATATTGCCAGCTTTACGTCTTTGGTGCTTTTGATGCGACAAATTTGTAACCTTATAGGTTGGATCTCATATATTTCCTTTCCTGATACGTCTACTAGCTAGGCCCTCCAAGAAACTTTGATAAACATGTTTTGGATTTCGTGAATTATTTTACTATTGCATCATTTCAACGAATATGAGATGATTTTATAAAATTGGATTCCTCACCGTGTTAATGAACTAGGTTCGTATTGAAATTTCTTTCAACAATTTCAACAAAAATCCTCTCCTGATACTTCAGGAAGAACTCATATGGATATATTACCCTGACTCAACAATACTACCATATACTCGGCATTATGTGGGTCTAGACCATTGTTACATAGATGGACTTCAATGAGATTGCTTTTATGGCATGGGAATCTAATGGAAACCTGTCTAGCTAACTGTCGACAAAATCTTGTCGATCACTTTACGATGACATCCAAAAGGTTGCCATTTTTCCATCTCAAGCTGCATTCCAATTTTCGAGACTGAGATGATATATGTGGAATATAGCCACGGGGAAAGAGTAGACTTGATGGGTCATTCTCATTTCTATTTGACTATCTACCAGCAACTTCATGAATGTTTCCACAGGGATCCCGGAATTTCTTTGTGCCTTATCCATCCACCGGCTGATGAAACATTGTATTTGTACTCGAATATAAGTCCGTGCGTAGGATATTTATTTGATGGCATGTGCCAATAAATGCAAATAATTTGGCTTCGGTTCAAACATGGTGAAAAAAATGTTAGGGCCAGCCAATCAATAACTCATCAATAATCACAAATATAGACCCACGCGTAAAATCTAAGCCACCGTTCATCAATATCGAACATCCCTCGTGCCGAACAGATTTTCCTAACTCAAATTTCTCTATTTGAGGGATTCCTTTGAGCAACCCTTCAGAAAATATTCACTGTCGCATATGTTCTAAAATGAAGTTCTAAGTAGAGTCTATATAGATCTTGGCTGTTGCAATAATTGCCACTCTGTATTATTGTTTAGGAAATTAGGACAGCCACTATGACAGCAAATTCCTCACATGATGGGAAGAAGAAAAAAAGACAATAACTCAGTTACTTGCTGGCCGACTTCTTTTAATGAAGAGGACATCTAGGCTTTGGAATTCTCGTCTGTAATCTATTGGAAAAGAGAAAGAAGAGAAAAGAGAAAAGGTTTAATGGAATTGCATCTAGCGACCCTTTTGCAAGGAATGGGATCAACGTTTGGTCGTATTAGATAACATTTATAAAGAAGGAAAATGTTATTAATAACAAATTCTGTAAATAGATCATTCACACTTCACATATAGAGATATCAAATCATCGTATTTTTCACGCTTTTACAACCTACCAAAGCAAAAGAAAGAAAATAATAATAATAAAAAAAAAGAACCATTAATATTGTATTGTATGTTACATGAAAAAATATGTTAAGCGTCACTCCTTATATAAAATTTATTCATTATATAAAAAACATTTTCTGATGAAGAAATAGAACTATGCACGCCCTTTAATTGTGTACCACACCTCCATTATTGATTTCAAAATATTACATACACATCTCATATATATAAATAAGTTCACATATTATTATTGTTGTTGTTAAATTTATATTTTTAATATTTTCATATACAATTACAATTAATAATAAAATTTTAAATATATATTTAATGATTATAATATAGTATAATATAATATAAATCTATGTCTAAATGTGTTAAATTTATTGCTTTAGATAAAGAGCTTCTTCATTTTCTCTTATAAGTAGCCTCATTGCACTCGGGCCAGTGGGACTTCGCGACTAGGTTCTTGTACTGTCTGCCATTTTTTCCTCGGCAATTGTTTGTCATTGTCCCGACAGACAAATAAACACGTGGGGTGCAAAACTAGAAAGTTCAGAATTACGGATTCTATATATTTGGGCCAGATGTGAAAGGAAATTTAGGATATGTATGAAAACAAAGTAAAAGTACGAGATTAAAAAGAATTTGGCGGGGCCAAATGGATATTTTAAAGAAATTTAAGCAATATTTTGGAGATAACATATAAATTTTCATAGTCTTGTGAGGGCTATATGTAGTTCAGCCTTTGCTCGCATGGAATGCATTAGACATTGTATGGACCCCAAGAAAAGCACGGCCTTGCTAAGCAGTTAGCAGTTTTAATTACACTAAACATATACAAACTCAGCTAGCAGCCTAGCATCTATTTGTTTGTGTAGTTGGCATCCGATGAAGAGAACCTTCTTTCTCAATAGGTTCTCCACAATTTTTTTCCCCGTAAAAAGAAAAACTTTTTTTTTTTTTTTGTTGGGTATGTCTGCATTTTCCTTCTTTTTAATTTTTTTTTTTAAAAAAAAAAATCGTACATACATCTTTTGCATAAGTTTTGTACACTTCCTTTTTTGATGGCATAACACACATATTTGGTACCGGTTTTTCACCTACACTTTCAATTACCACCTCTGTTATTATATTAATATCATTTTTATTTTTGTTAGAGCTATTAACATCATTAGCTGCAGCTAGTGAGAGCCATCATAAGTTTCTCTTAAATTGTAGATAAATGAGGACAAAGTATGAGACTGTGCCACACAGGAAGGTGAATGGAGAGCATGGAGTGACGCAAGGGTTTGCAAGGAAACAATAAGATTCCTGCGCGCTACTTGTTAATGCATGCCGCCACCTCGAAGAACGGCCTTGGCGTTTCTCTCCTCTCCCTTTCCAACTCCTTATTAAACTAACTCCACGCTTCTCTTGTCTTCTCACGATCATTCAACCTACCTATTCGCCCCCCTCCACAACCAAGTAAAGACACTTCCTACAAGTTCCAATTCCTAGGAGCCAAAAAAACAAAAAAATAAAAAAAAAAAAAGGAGCAAAGTAACACATTTTAATTTCTTCCAATTAGTTGGTTCCTTGCATTCCAAACATGTCTCTGCCTCCTCCTCCTCCTCCTCCTCCTGCCGATCTTCAACGCAAAACAGAAAACTCTCCAGTCGAGCAACAAGCTCTAGTTTTTGACGCGGCCGTTCTTCAACGCCAATCCAACATTCCCACTCCGTTCATTTGGCCGGACCATGAGAAACCATGCCTTGATACCCCAGAACTCGCAATTCCTCCTATTGAGTTGGCAAGCTTTTCCTTTGGAGACCCTTCTGCAGTTTCAAAAGCCTGTCGACTGGTAAATGAGGCATGCAGGAAACACGGGTTCTTTCTGGTCGTCGATCATGGAGTCGATCCGAGGCTCATAGCTAAGGCTCACGAGTACATGGACATGTTCTTTGGCATGCAACTCAAAGAGAAGCAAAAGGCACAAAGAAAAATAGGCGAATCCTGTGGATATGCCAATAGCTTCGTTGGCAGGTTCTCGTCCAAACTCCCATGGAAGGAAACGCTTTCTTTTCGATATTGTGCCGACAACCCCTCCTCCTCGAACATTGTCCAAGAATACTTCTTGCACGTAATGGGAGATGATTTCAGAGAATTCGGGTGAGCCAAAAACACAAAAGATAAAGACAAAAAAAAAATAATAATAATAATTCTATTTCGATGAAGAAGCATATGCTATATAACACAAACTTGCCAACATATTTACTACTTCTAACGTTGTTTGGCGTAGGAAGGTGTACCAAGATTATTGTGAAGCCATGAGCAACCTTTCTCTTGCAATCATGGAGCTTTTGGGGGCAAGTCTAGGAGTTGGCAGGGACTATTTCAGGGAGTTCTTTGAAGGAAATGATTCCATAATGAGATTAAATTACTATCCTCCTTGTCAAAAACCTGATTTAACTCTGGGGACGGGGCCTCACTGCGATCCAACATCCTTGACAATCCTCCACCAAGATCAAGTTAGTGGCCTCCAAGTATTTGTCGACGGAAAATGGCGCTACGTGAATCCTCAGCCAGACGCATTCGTTGTCAACATCGGTGACACATTTATGGTAAGATCATCATTCATTGATACCTGACATCGTACCTTTGCATTGACAATCGTGTATCACTAATCTAATCTAATGGCGAGCGACTCTGCTGTCAAGTGGCATGACTATTCCCTGAAAACTGGCCAATTTAAGGAACAATTTGGACTGCGAGCTAAAATTTCTAGATTGAAAGTCCAAATTCCCAATTGTTTGCACTTGTAGAGGCAGCTCCAGAATTTGGGATCTCTAACGTTTTTATTAAAGCATTTTAATCCTTTTGACAAGTATATCAGCTGCTTTTCCTACTCGAGTATTATTTCTTTTGAATAATAGAGATACCGAACGCTTCGTTAAAAAGGCTTTTTAACTAAATGAAATGATGTATTTTGCAATTCAAACCTCTTATGTTAATTAAGATCTTACTCGTGAATTTAGAGAAAAAAAAAAAAAAACTCAGAGAAAAATTCTTGATCTATGACACATGTCGCGTCACTTAGTAGTTAACCTCATCAGTTTTTGATGGATTGGGTTTAAACACGAAGTTAAGAATCAACATGCCCCTTGAATCAACTGAATGTTGGTGATTGCTAGTTTATTTCTAATGTCAGAATGTTAATTTTATTATCATTCAGGCTCTATCAAATTGCATTTTCAAGAGTTGCTTGCACAGGGCGGTGGTAAATAATAGAACTGTGAGGAAATCCCTTGCCTTTTTCCTATGTCCAGGGATGGACAAGGTGGTGAAACCCCCAGGTATATTGGTTGACCCCAAAAATCCAAGGAGATATCCGGACTTCACCTGGCCAAGTTTGCTAGAATTCACGCAGCAAAATTACAGGGCCGACACAGAGACGCTAGAAGTCTTCACAAGCTGGCTGACAGCAAAGAGCATCAATTGCACCAATGAGTTTTAGTTCAATAGTATTGGAGTCATTTTTAGGACTGAAAGTCTCAAGTTCGAATCTCAATTGGTGTCAATTGAAGCCAAAAGTTAAAAAAAAAAAAAAAAAAAAAAGGAGCATCAAGTGCTAGCAGAGAGTGATTAGATGCTAAAAAGTGGATCTACAAGGAAAAGGCAACAGAAACACCAAAAGATAGGCCAGGTCTCTGTAATTATAGCTGTTATCATGTTGGTGATGGATCGAACTGTATAAAGTACCAAACTGAAGGAATAAAAATTGAATGGGCTCCAGATATGGCATCTTCCTTCTATAGATATTTATGTCTTTCTATCTCTTAGCCACCACCAAGTTCTCTGGTGCCTCGACCGTCTTTGCTTTTCGTGCAAAAAGTTCCCTAAAAAGATTCACAGAAGAAAATCTGTCTTAAACAGTACAAAAATCTGATTTAGCTTAAGTGGGAACTTGTTGGATGTCATGGCTTCTCCATTTTTCTTCTTGTTTCTATAAGTCTCTAGCAACTTCCTTGTCATATGAATTTTGATTTTGAATGAGGATTAACTAGCTTTGATTAATCTAAACTCCAGTCAAGTTACTGTTTGTAAATCTCTAGATACAAGGATATTTGAAAATCTTTTACTTTGATTAGTCGGGATCTAAGAAATATATGTAGAAAGTTTCAAAAACAATCTCTCTTGTGTAAATATGAGTTGGAGCTAATGACAATATGTAAAATCAAGTGAGTTAAATTCCTTTAGCCCCGAGCTTTTTGTCTTAATCTCTCCCTCAATTTTTTCTAATACACCATTAGTAACAGTTGTAACACTAAACAAACAAAACGGTCTTTTCTTTGCATTCGTTTGTTGCAGTTTCTAGACCATCAATTTCTAAATCTTGCATCTTTGTGTCAACTGCACATTCTAGTTTTTCGAAAGCTTTTAGTGTTATCAGAGTATTTAATGGTCTAGAAGGGACTATAGGTGAGTGTTAAAGACTTGTGAGATAAAATCAGCAAAGTAAACCCCATCAAAAGACTGTAAATACCTTAAGATATTGTCCTCCAACTCCTCGTCAGCTCCCAAACCTCTTTTTTTTTTTTTTTTTTGGAGAAAACTATTTGATTTGGGCAGTGAAAATGAAGTCCTATCTAAGAGGATTTAATCTTTGAAAGTTTGTTGAGATAGGAGGAAAAGTTCTACCACTTCCAAACAATCTCACTTTGACTTAGATCACACACCATAATGAAGAAAGTGCTAGAGCATTCAGAGTTTTGTCAATGATTAACTCTGCGTTGATGTAATTTTCGTAAAGATTATGACATGCAAAACAACTAAATAGGCTTGGGGCAAGCTTAAGGATGAATTTCAATGCACTGATAAAACTTGACATATTCAAGTTTTGAACTTAAGAACAAAGTTTGTCTCTTTGAAGATGAAAGAGTTTAAGATTGTCAAAGAGTTTACTAATTAACCTATAGTGGTAGTTAATTAGATTAAAGTGCTTGGAGAATAGCTTATGGATAGAAGGATTATAGAAAAAATTTTGGTTTGCTTACCTAAAAATAAAAGACTAAAACTTCTTCTTTGGAAGACTCAAAGGATCTTAGCACTTTTACTCCTTCAAAGCTCATAAATGCTCTTCAAGCCTCATAAATGCTCTTCAAGACAACTATCAAGCAAGAGGATATAAGTGAGGTTGCCCTTTTTACAAAGAATAAAGACAAGCACTACTTTGGTAGAAAGATGCAAGTTGGAGATAATAAAAGTAAATAAAAGAAAGACATAAAGAGTTGTGGAGAGTGTGAGCAAAGGAAGAAATTGTACTTACCTTGCCAACATTGCAAGAAGATCATCTATCTTGCAAAATTTTGTTGGTACAAACATAACACCCAATGCAATATTTGTAAGAAGCATGGACATATGGAAAGTGTGCAAAAATAGGAGTTTACAACAATAAAAGACCTAATAAACACAAATGGCAGATGAATTACAACAAGCAGAGCAAATGTTGCAAGTTATTATGTAAATAATAACACTTCACAAGCTTGCTTGACTGATAGTAGTTATAATTATCATCTGACCAATGATATTAGTAAATTCAAAGATTTGAACTAGTCATATCCCTCTATGGTCTAAACTGGGAATATAGAGTATATTCCAATCAAGGGTAAAAAAAGCCATTGTAATAGAGATACCAATATGTACAAAGTTGATTTTTGATATGCTTTATGTCTTTAACATTGATCAAAATTTATTAAGTGTGCCTTAGCTATTAGAAAATAATTATAAATTGAATTTTGAAGGAAAAATTTACATGATCATTAATCCATTTTGTTGTGAATTGCTTACTGTTAGTATAAAGAATAAAAGTTTTATTGTTGATTAGAATTATGTTATTAAATTTGCTCTTTCTTATATTATTGATCAGTTCAATTTATGATATAAAAAGTTAAGTTATTTTAACTATGCATCTTTAAGTTTTTTTTTTTGCATAAAAATTAACTTGTTCTTGATATACTTATTATGAATGAGAGCACTTTTATTTGTAAGATTTACCAATAAGGGAAGCAATCCAAATTGTCATTCCTTTTTAATCAAGTTTAGAAAGGAATCAAAAAGTTACAATTCATACCTATTGACATTTATGGCTTTATGAGCATTAATTCTCTTAGCTGATGTAGATATTTTATTCTTTTCATTAATGATTGTACTAGAATGTACTAAGTTTATTTCTTGAAATTTGAAGTGACTGATGTGTTCTTCAAATTCAAAACTTGGATTAAGAATTGTGTTAGTCACAAGATCAGATTGCTTAGATCTAATAATGACACTAAATACACATCAAATCAATTTAGTAAATTTTATAAAGAAGTATGAATTTATCTCTAGTTCATTTTTAACTACACTTTACAACAAAATAAACTAAGTAAAAGAAAAAATAAGACAAGGATGAAGATGACTAGATGTCTGTTATTTAAGAAGAGAACGCCTAAGAGATGTTAGGCTGAAATTATCAACACTTTTGTTTATTTACTCAGAAAACTTCCCAAAAAGGCCTTAAAAGGCAAAACACCATATGAAGCTTGGTATAGTGTGAAATCTTTAGTTTGACACCTAAAAATCTTTGGCTTTATTGCTACACTTTGGTCCCTGATACTAAAAGGGACAAACTTGATCACAAAGATGAAATTAGAGTTTTTATGGGTTATAACAGCAATTCAAAAGGCTATAAGGTGTTTAATAAGTAATTTGAAAATGTTATTGTTAGAAGAAATGTTAAGTTTAATGAGAAAATTGTATGAGATTGGATGAAAGTAGAAAAATGAGTTTCTATTATTGATTTAACACCTTTTGAGGGATTTATAACTAATGAAGTGGTTGGCTATGATGATGAATTTGTCTAGTGTTTAAAACTAATTAGTGACATCTATGAAAGATGTAATGTTGTAGTTTTAGAGCTACAAAATCCTCTGTATGGACAAATACAATGTAGAAGAAGTTTGAAATGATTGAAAAGAACCACATTTAGGTGCTGGATGATAGGCCAAGCCATAAACATGTGATTAATATGAAATAAGTCTTTGGGACCAAGTTGAATAATTATGGTTTAGTCAACAAGTTGAAGACAATACTAGTTCTCAGAAGCTATTTTTAGTAATTTGGAATTAATTATTTTGAAGTATTTGTACTAGTTAGGTTGGATACCATTAGATTATTATTAGCTCTTATTGCATATAAAGGTTCAAAAGTTTTCCCACTAAATGTAAAATCAATTTTTTTGAATAGCTTATCAGATATTGTTAAGCAACAATAATTCTTTTTTTTGGTCAAAAGAAGTAAAAACAAAGTTTATCTTCTTAAAAAAGTCTCATAAAGGTTGAAATAAATTCTTAGGACTTAGTATAATAAAATTAATGATTATTTGTTCTAACTGGAGTTCATTAGGAACAAAAATAAAGTAACTCTTTATGTTAAATTGATAGGGGTTAATCTTTTGATTATGTCCATTTATGTTGATGATCTTTTAGTCACTAGCTTCAACAGTAGCATGGTTCAAGAGTTTAAGAGAACATGCACAAGGTCTTCGAGATGACATATGTTAGAAAGATGTCATATTTCTTTGACATAAAGATCTCTCAAATTAATCATGGCATTTTCATCAATTAAAGGAAGTATACAACTGAGATCTTAAAGAAAGTAAAAATGTACAATTGCAAAGTAATCTAAAAAAAAGGTTAAGAAGCATGCCATTAATGTTGAATTAGAAACTCTGTAAAAATGATGGAACTAAAAAGGCTAATTGTTCTTTATATAAAAGCTTGCTTAGTACTTGTTATATTTTACAACAATAAAGTTTAACATTATGCAAGTTACAAACCTTTTATCAAGGTTTATGTAAGTTTTTAGTGAGATACATTTAAAAGTTGCTAAAAAAGTCCTTAGATATAAAAGGTATAACTAAATTTAATGCCTTTTTCAAAAGAAAATCTAATTTGAATTTGTTTGGAATTTTTGACAATTATTAGATAAGATCTTGTGATTATATGAAGAGTACTTTGAGTTTTTCATGAATAGTCCATTTAACTTCATATTATTAACAAAAATAAATGAAATTAAAATAATGATAAATAGTTCAATTATTATTTCTTGATCTTATCCCGAATAATGATATGGATTAAGGATAACAAAGTTATAAGTGATTGATAAACATTAAGATTATGATAAATTACTTATCCAAAAAAAGAGTTGGATTATTTTAGCATTACTCTTGAAATTATAAAAATTATTATTATAAATAGAATTAAATTGTTAAAAAATATTTAATGAAACTAACTTAATTAAAAATACGTTTTTAATTTTAATGTATGATTATGAATATGAAAAAACGTCTTAATGCACAAAACTCTCTACATTTGTGAGGTCAGGGGAAGTTGTACCATGACTTGAATAAGCCTATTAGACATATTTTAGTGGTATATTAAACAAGTTTTTTAATGAATTTGTAAGACTTGTTTTAAATAGTTTTTAATTAAACTATTCAAAAGATTAAATGAGTCAAGTCTTTCTTTGCTTAACATTGATTCATTTATTAAATGAGCTTTTATATAATGCTTTGAATAAACTTTTATTTAGCCAAACAACTGAGTTTTCAATGAATGTATTAACTTATTTATAGCTTTAATGTTATGAAAATTATGAATTTTATGGTTAGAAATTGATCAAGAAAAATGATAACACGTTACTATATGACATGAACCTAAATAACAATAATGGAATTTTAATCTTAAACTTAATTAAAGTCGACCATATCAATCTTTTGTAATATGAATGCTTAAAGTTGGTTTTGGACATTGGAACTTTGGAAGCAAATGTTATGTTTTAAATTTCAATTATGACAATTATAAGTTATAGTAAGAAGTAAATGCTCTTTAGCAATCTTCTAACATTTCTTTTTTTATTTTTAAAGTCATGTTATAAGCTTATTATAAAGCTAAGTATGGAAGACCTTTAGTCTAGTTACACTTAAACAAATTTTCAATTGAAGTTTGTAAAAATTGGTGTTTATTTGTTGTTTTAGATAAATTACTATTGTAAAGACAAATGTTTATCCAATGAGGCATGATTGTTATGTATCTATATACTAATCCTTATAAGTCTATTACAAAAGAATGCTATATAATGAAAATATGCTATTTGGTTACATTCTTCTTACTTTCATTCACTTTTTTCTCTCTTTTACTCTGTTACTTTAGTTTTGGTTTATTGCAAAAACATAAGTGTTTATAACCTTATTTCTCATTTAATCAAATTTACTAACAAAAATGGTACCTGAGCTTTAAATGATCTTAAAGGAACTTGTAAGAGAGTAAACAAACACTAAAAGAAACATAAGAGAATTGAGTGAAGAAACACTTATGTGTACAAAACCTAAGATTTCTTTTTTTGCAAAACTCAAGCTATTTTGACGACTTTTGTCAAGTTCCACATCCAAAGTTCTCAAAAGTGAATTATTTTTAATGGACTATGACAATGATGCCTTATCTTAAAGCATATAATCTTTGAGAGGTCATTTAATATAAAGGGGAACCTTTTGCTTTTCCTACAAACCCCAAAATTGCTCAATTTCAAAACCATAGTAAACAAGTGGCGAAGTAGTTGAAAGCACTCTCCTACATTCATTCTATTATAACTAAGGTGACATTTACTAGAATTATAGACAATGCAACTATAAAAGTAGCTTAAGACATATTTAAAGAGTAGTATAAAGGTAGTGATAAAACTAAGAATATATAGCTCTTAAACCTCAAATAAGAGTTTGAGGTTTCAAGAATGAGAGACTTAGAGACCATCAAGAAGTATAATGATAGGCTTATAAAGATTATTAACTAAGTCAAACTACTTGATGATGAGCTATTTGACAAAAGAACTATAGAGAAAATATAAGTTAGTATGGTTAAGAGGTTAGAGGCAAAAATCTCTTTTTTAAAAGACTCCAAAGATCTAACTAAGATCACTATGTCTAAATTTTTAATGCTCTTTAAGTTCAAGAGTGAAGAAGAATTTTCACGCAATGAGGAACTTCTAAAAGTGTTAAATAAGGAGATTCTTTTAAAGGAGCTTTTCAAGCAAGTTAGAAAGGCAAATGCATATTTATAAAGCCATAAGTCGACAAAATAGAAAGCAAAGGTGGTGACTATAACAAAGGAGATAGCAAAAAGAATTATCTTCCTTACAAGCACCACAATAAAGCAATACACCTAGTCCAAGATCGTTGGAAGAGACCTAATGCATTATGTACTTTTAATAATAAAAAAAAGGCATATTGAAAAGATTTGTAAAAAAAAAAAGTCAATATAATAGCAAAAAAAGAATTGAGCTTAAGTTATAGAAGATGAAAAGTAACAAATGGAGAAAGAGCTTTTTGTTATAACCAACAGCACAAGCAATAGAAGCAATAATATTTAGTTCATTGATAGTAAATGTATACATCATATTTAGCTCATTGACAATAAATGTACACACCTCAAATTCTAAAGTCTTTAGTGATCTTGATAAGTCATATATCTCTAAAATTAAAATTGGCAATAAGACTTTCATTAAAGTTTAAGGAAAGGGCTTATTCATAATTAAGACACCAAAAGATACTAAACTCGTCACCAATGTGCTGTTAATATCTAAGATAAGCCAAATTTGCTAAGTTTAGAACAATTATTTAAGAAAATTTATTTCTTGGTATTTAAAGAAAAATCATGTGTAATTTTAAACCTTATTAAAATTGAGATTATAACTATCTAAATAAAAGGAAAAAACTTTTCTTTTGAACTTGATCAATTAAGTCATAGCGTCTAACTTATCATAAATGATAATTTTGGTCTTTGGTATTAAAGGCTTAGACATTATCATTTTGTTGGTTTGTAAACCATGCAAAAATAGAAATTGGTCCTTATTTAACTAAAATCACACCAAATAATAAAATTTATGATGTTTGTTAATAAAGCAAGCAAAATAGACTACTTTTTCCATCAAATCAAGCCTAGATAGTTAAAAAAAGGACTTTAACTAATACATATTAATGTATGTAAACCTAAGGAAGAGAATTACTAAATGGTAGTAAGTATTTTCTATAGTTCATTGATGATTTTTTTAGGCTTTACTAGGTTTCATTTTTAAAGCCAATGTTAGAGGTGGCTATTATGTTTAAGTTTTATAAAGCCTTAGTTGAAAATCAATTAAGGTGTATAATTAAGACATTTATATTTGATAGTAACACATAGTTTACCTTTTATGAATTTAAATAAATTTGAACAAAAGCTAAAATTCATTAATAATTCTTTACACTATATACTCTTTAATAAAATAGTGTTAATAAGAGAAGAAATAAAACTATTATTAACATGTCAAAGTGCCTTTTGCATAAGAAGAACTTGTTTAAAAAGTTTTAGGTTAAGGCTACTCATACATTTATTTACTTGTTAAACAAATTCTCCACTAATGCATTAAAGAAACAAACTCCTTATAAAGTTTAGTTTAAAACAAAACCATCATTTTAACATCTCAAGGTATTTAAGAGTCTTTACTATGTTTTAGTGCTTAAAAAAAAGAAAAAAGATCAAAAGGCAAAAGAAATTGTGTTCAATAGCTACAACACCTCTTTATAGGCATATAAAGTTATAATGTGCATTTTAGCAAAATTTTAGTTAATAGAGATGTGAGTTTCAAAAAGAATTAGATGTAGAATTAGGATAATCCTTATGATTAGAATCATAAAGATTCTCTTAGTTATCTTTTTCACCTTACCAAGAATAAAACTAATAGTTTTAAAGAAGAGTTTAATGAAAGCTTCCTTATTAAAGGAACCAAATTTTTTGTTGATATATATAAGGGGAGTAATGTTGCTATATTAGAAGCTTTGTTTTCTTCTTAAAGCCTTTTGGAGATCTTTTGCAGAATCTTTTTCTTCTTCTAACTAAAAACAAGTAATGTAGGGGAGATTTTAATTATTGAAAAGAATTAAACTTGCTAATATATATAAGAGGAATAATGTTATTGTGCTGAAAGCTTTTTTTTTTTGCCCAGGCCTTTTACAAATACCTTATAAAAGCTTCTTATTATCCTAACTAAAGACAAGCAATACAGCAAGAGATCTATGTTATTAAAAAAAAAAAGTAAACTTGGATTCTAGTATAGATGATTTAAAATAAGAATGTGGTTGGAGTTAAATTGGTTTATAGGATAAGACCACACTTAATGTTAATGGTTTTATGAATAAATTGAAGGCAAGATAGGTTATAAGGAGTTATTCTCAGTAGCTTGGAGTGGACTATCTAGATACTTTTGCACCAATAGTTAGATTTAATAGTATTAAGCTCATTTTAGCCTTTGTTGTATAAAAGAGTTAGATTGTTTATCATTTTAATGTTAAATATGCATTCCTCTATGGAATATTGCAAAAGGAGATCTATGTAAAGCAATCTAAAAGCTATGCTATGATAAGTTAAGATAAAAAAGTTTAAAAGTTCAAAAAGGTTTGTATGATCTTAAACAAGTTGTAATACCCTAATTTAGTAGATTTAATCATCACTTATTACAAAGGTTTGCTAAAAGTGAAAAAAAATCTACATCATTAAAGCAAAAAAAGATTAGATTTTGTTAGTCTCTTTTTATATTAATGATCTTTTTGGCATAAAAAAAGTCATGCTAAATCTATAGAATTGGCATTTGAGATGATTGATATAGAACAACTATTTTTTTTCCTTAAACTTGAATTGCAAGAACTTGGTATTTTCATTAGCCAAGTCAAGTATGCAAAAGAGGCATGAAAAAGTTTAAAATGGAAGCTTACAAACCTATGTCAATATTACATATGTTGAATTAGAAGTTAGTAAAGAATGATAGGGTAGAAAAGGTCAATTAAGGGCTTTATGAAAGCATTATTGAATGTTTATTGTACTTAACATATTTTAGACCTAACTTAATGCACTTAATGAGTTTATTGTTAAGGTTTATGCATGTTTATAGTGAATTACATTACAAGGTTGTAAAGAGAATTTTAATGTATATCAAAGGATCACCTGGATTGGTAATCATGTTTAAAAAGGTTTAAGTGTTAAAACTTTATGACTATACTGACAATAATTGGGTTAGTTCTATTAAGAATATAAAGAACACTTGATGATATTGTTTTTCTCTTGGTTTAAGTGCCTTTTATTGGTGTTTTATAAAACAATCCATTATAATATAATTAATATTAAAAGATGACCATATTATAGCTTTAACTACTGTAAATTAAGCTATTTGGTTAAGGAAGATGTTGTCAAGTTTGCATTAAGTTATTACTAAATCACCTATGATTTATTATGATAGTTAGTTAGCATTAACAATATCTAAAAACCCAGTACACTGTGGTAGAATAAAGTACTTTAAGATTAGGCTTCACTTTAGTAGAGAAGCCTAAGAAAAGAAGTCCAATTGGTTTATTATTATAGAAATTAGTTGGTTAATATTTTTACTAAGGCACTACCTAAATCTAAGTTTAATTTATTTAAGGAAAAGGCTTAGAATGAAAAGGTTCAATAACAAGGATTATTAAAGAAGATTGATTTTAAATATTAGAACTTTGGAAACAAATGTTCTGCTTTAAATTTCAATTATGACAATTACAAGTTGTAGCAAAAATTAGATGTTCTTTAGTAATCTTCCAACACTTATTTTCTTGTTTTTGAAGTCATGTTGTAAGCTCATTATGAAGCTAAGTATGAAACATCTTTAGTTTAATTCCTTTAAGCAAAATTTCAACTAAAGTATGTAAAAACTGGTATTTACATGTTGTTTTGGTTATATTATTGTTATAAGTACAAATGTTTGTCTAAAAAGGCATGATTATGTTATACCTATCTAATAATCCTTGTAAGTTTATTACAAAAAGATTTTTAATAAAAAATGTGCTCTTTGGTCTTATTCTTCTTACTTATTCACTTTGTCTTCTTTTCTATTATGTTGCTTTAGTTTCTAGTTTATTGCAAAAATATAAGTGTTTATTAAACTTGTTTCCACTTTAATCAAATTCACCAACAATTCTAACTAATTGGCTACAAGATGTAAAGTGCTACTTCATGTTCACAAGGAATTGGTTGATTGATACCTTTTAATTATGCACAAAAGACAATAATATTCTAAACTATGCACTTTATTTGTACAAGCAAATCTTACATCAAAGTTTAAAATGTTAATGTATGTCATAGTAACCAGTGTATTGATTACTATTATGAATATATTTTCATGCATATTATATATTAATTAAAACTATTTTTTATCTTTAATATTATTTATATAATAATATAGTTCTTAATAAACTTTAAAGATAAAATTTATTAAATAAATGTAATTTGTAAAAGTAATCATAATTTTGAAATATTTATCATATTAAAGTATTATTCTTAAATATTTCTTGTTGATGTGTTGTCAAGACTAAACATTAATGGAGTTATAAGATTAGCATATATTATGTTTCTTTTTTATGAAAAAAGTAATTGATCTTATAAATTAAAGTATAAAGCTAAATAAACATGTGGATACTTGTTAGTTAAATAAGTTCATTAAATTGCCATAAGGATTTCCACATAGAACATTACTTGTATATTTTAGAAATTTCTTAGATGATAGTCATGCAAGTGATCCTTAAATTAAGTGATCAGTAAAGAATTCATCACCTTAAAGTAATCATGAGAGAATGATCCATTTGTTCTTAATGAGTATTGATTTATGAAATACTTCTGCAAGGTAGAATAATGATTTATTAATAGTTGTGATCTTATTTATAGAATTAATAACTATATAAATGTTTAGAAACTAATAGAATTAGAAAATATAGAGTCAATACTAATTTTATACTTTATATCTAATTGAAAGATTAATATAATAAAATGGTTGAATTATACTGAGAGAAAATATACTAAAGAGATTAGTCAAACCACTTTAATAGTTTTAACAGTTGGGTAGTCACAATATATGGCTAGATATCAATTTTGATTTATAAATATGAATTAATTAATTAATTAATTATTAATAAATTAAATGAATTTAATTTATCTAATTACTCAAGATTATCATTTATATTCATTATTAATATATTAAGATCTTAATGAGTCATATATATAAATAAAATTGAGAAAATATAAAATGAAAATAAAGTTAAATTGGATTAAAAGGTTTGAAAAATTTATAAAATCAAATATATGATATTTAAAAATATAAGAGCTAATGTGCAATTTATTAAAAATTAACACAAATCACCTAAAGTGGGTTATAGAATTAAAATCCCTATAAATATCTCATAAAATGGTTAGATATTGCATGTCTAGCACATTAGAGTTATTGACTTCCTCCTCTTCCTCTTTGTCTGTCTTTTCTTAAAAAAGGTTTAGCTTATGAAAGTTATTTCCTTACTGTTTGTGTGGATTACCCTTAGAGGTTGAACACTTGTATGGTGGTGGTTTGCAACAACCCATTAATAGCCCTAAAAGAGAAGAAGAATTGAAGATTACTCTATTAGTTATTATATTTTGTAGGTTAGATTATAATTATACTTAATAAGCGACTAATTTGCTTTTAAGAATCAAAATTTTAAATCATCATTTTTACTATGTTATCATTCAATAAACACTTATGTAATTCATAACATAAGATTGTTAAACCTTATAATGGTAGGTAGGTGGTAAGTTTTTCTATTTACTAAATTTCAGCTAATGTTAATAAGACATCTAAAGTCATTGAAAATTTCTCTTTCTCGAAAAAAAAAAAAGAAATAAAATTGTTATTTATACCGTTAAATGATTAATATATCCTTTTCATTTTTGCTCCCTTTAGGATTTTTGCTAATGCACGGATCTCTTAAACCGAGGGACTAAACCTTAGCTCTCAAAAGTCCTATAAGCAAAACTACATAAGTAGTTGTTCATCTTGTTTTTAAGTTGAGACATGATGCTAAAATAAGGAGTAGCTACTAGAAAGAACATATAAAGATATTAGTACTATAGTTTAATATGTGAGTTGTTTATGACTTCATTTAATGGTTGAAAATTTTGAATTGAATGATTTTTTAGTATGGTGTCAAAATATTTATGACAAAGAGATATTAAGTTCAAATCATGTTGTTCTCACATTTAATTGCAAATTTCTATAAATAAGGTAAGTCTCTGTGTCATTTACATCCATTCTTACAAGAACTAACGTGGCAACAAAAAGAATATTTAATTTTAGTGTAATTGTTGTTTTTTGTCAGTCTAGAAGTTATAACAAAATATAATAAAGTACAAGTCATCAATTTGAGTGAAAAATGAAATATTTGTCGTGTAACTAAATTTAAATTAATCCTAACACCTTTAATCCCTTTTCTTTCTCAATACAATTTTCTCTATTCTTCAACCTCTCTCCCTAATTATTGTGTCCTTCACTAAATGATTAAGCTCGAAGCTAATTATCAATCCGCTTCACTTCCCCGTTTGATTTTCCCCAAAATTTTTGTGTATGCATCAAGGAAGGAGTATAGTAACCTACCAATTGAATCTATCAAAGATTTGACCACATCAACAACTTAGATTTTTAATTATTCTATTGACCAATCTAAAGGTGTTGCCTACGTATGACAAATGAACAACTCGAATTAGATTAATCCAAGTCTCAAGTTATTGAATTTTGGGTATATAGAATTTTCTAATATATTGAATTTCAAATTCAACATGTTTTAGATATGTTAGATTTTGACTTTTTCAAGTCTTGGATTCTTTGAGCTTTGGGTTTATGTTTTTCAATTTTGAATTTTTCAAATTCAGGTTAATTAGGTTTTGAGTCAATTAAATTTTAAATTATTTTGAATTCGACTTATTGAGATTTTTGGTGTTAAATATTATGGTTTATTGTTGAAGATCAAGTGAAGTGATAAAAATTTATACTCTAATACTTTAAGATTTTGAATAACAAAATAGTGTTAGAAGCCTATGAGATATTGCTTCCTCACACCCTCTAGTGATCCCTTTCTATATTTTGTAACTATGGTTTTCTCTTAAGTGAGTTTTTGTTCGCATTTAAATTTGTTCTTCTTCAATGTAGCAAAGCTGCTTACTAGCCTCTTTTATTGTGCTTACACTGAGCTACACTCGAACTTTTTATTGGGAGTGCATGCATCTTGATTTTGTTCCTTTCACGGGGAAGGCTCAATGTTCGTCAAACACTCGTTGTCCCAGTTAAGTTGAAAATCGAATTATCTACTCTGATACTTCCATTGTTGAAGAATGCATAAGCTTAGACCCGATAATGGAAAGTCATGGTTAGAAGATATGAGCAGGTGATGTTTTATGGGGTTTTAACATCACATCTTTACTTTTCTTAAGTCTTAAACTTTCCGACAAAAAGTTTATGTCAAAAAATTCATTGATATGTTGCTTGGTCAGACCCTGACATTGATGCTCTTTAAATTTGGGCTCCCCTATTTTTAACAAATCTGACTTTTCCAATGCAAATTGAGTCAAGTCAGATTTTTAATAAACTAAGTCCGGTTATTCAAGATGGACGACGGTGCGAAAGGATGAATGAAACGCCACATATTCTGACTCAATGAGACATATAAAAAAAAAAAAACGTTGGAGCGCAAGATTCCCTTAAAGCTGTATAATTTTTATATGATCCTACGAACTTAGACTTTCTAGCATTACACCTGAACAAAAGATTCCCGAAATAGACCATCTATTTTCGCAAGGTTTTATCCAAAAATATCAAACCCCCATTCGCTTTGTCCGTGTGGGTTTTCTAATTATGCTGAGGAAATTTGAGTTCAAAATGGGAACCACAGACGGTCAACCGTATCAGGGGATTGGGTAGCAGAGAGCTGTGGCCAGTTCCGGTCGGGTTTGGAAGATAGACAAAACAGTCAAAGGGAAGCGCACTAAGGATCGCCCAAAATAAGAGAATTAGAATAAAAGTATCGTAGTTTAAAACCATCTAAATTGAATGCATTTCAGTGTTATATAAGCAAATTCCATTGTTCCGCGGGCTAACCTAATTAGGAAAGTAGATATATCCCTCAATCTGTTCGTCTAAGTTTGATTCCTTTATATAGATGAGTTGTCTTTCATCAAATTAAAAGTAATGAGCTTACCAAATATGCATTGGTTGACATGTAATACCACCTGATCGTGATAACATGGAAAAAAAAAAAAAATTCTTCCTTTTATGCATTGAGTGCGTGTGCATGTGCTTTTGTGTGTGTGTGTGAGAGAGAGAGAGAGAGAGAGATTCCCACAAATTGGGGCCGATACGAATTCTTATGCATAAAATTGGAAACAAAGGAATTTCCTTTTAAAAGAATTTTTTTAAAAAAAAAAAGAAAAAGAAATAAAGAAAAGAGTTTGAAGAACCTTCATTTCTAATGGGTTGATCCTAATGAGTAAATAACCCAAATATAAAATTAGTTGCACTAACAACTTCAAGACTCGAACCTTGATATGCACTTCAACTACAATCTTAAGTTCATCACTGTGCCAAATAAATAAACCCCAAAAAGTTGTTAATCATAAATGACACCTGCTTACCACGCTATAAATGATACCTTGCAATTTTGTTCCTCCCGATTGTTTGTCTCCAGACTTATTGCCCAGAATTTTGTTCCGGATCCAACTAAGATTTGCTGAGAACCCATCTAGATGGCGTTTGGCATAATTAATGAATTCATACTAAAATATGCAAACGCCTAAACTTCGAAGTTTGAATCAGACCATTACATATCAAATCACCATAAAAGAAGCATTATTTTAGGGATACTAACATTGCTTTTGGCGCACATATTGGGAGAATGAAATGACGCAGCTTACTCAGAAGAGGGAAGAGGGGGAAGCACAGCGAGAGGTGCGTCTTTTACAAGGCGAGGCCTGGTTGAGTTACACCAGGCAACCAGAAAATGTTTAGTTGACAAACCATCCTATATGGTTTGGTATCTTGTCTGAAGAAAATGACTCAATATTAGTTGACAAAGCGTCTAGAGCTACATAGAAAATCCACGGCATTCCCAGCCACAATTGGAGAGAATACTGATATTAATGTTTATATGAGCTCTTGCTGACCATGAACTTGTTTCCGACAAAAACCCTAATCCCTAAAGATGATGCAATGAGACAAATTAAAGAATTGAGGGGAGGAGGGGGGGAGAGGCATTGTTGAATTTTTACGGGTCAATATTGCATTAGAATTTGTTGCCTAGCTTCCAGTGAATCCGGATGGCTGTACGAAACAATTTAAAAGAATTACACAGAAGAATAAACAATGTGGAAGAGGAAATGCAGCCCCGAAAATTCAACCACATTCCCCTTCTTTCGTAGCGATCAAACAACTGGCATTCAATGCAGAGAGAGAGAGAGAGAGAGAGAGAGAGGGGCAATTGCCGGTACCCTGTGGCAATTCATTCTGTTTATTCACTCAACTTGCAGGCGCGAAGGTATGGATGATCATACTTTATATAACGAGTCCAGTAAGGACGATACTTTGTCATTGATAACTCCAGCCACGGCTTCATGTTGCCATTATAGTGGACAACCGCCGCATTGTCAATCTCTGACCGATCAATGCTTGGATTATAACCCAAGCCAAGCACATGCCATGACTTCTCCAGTGCGTATGTCAGATTATAAAATGTGATCAATCCCGGAGGCAATGTTCCAAGCTTCCAAAGTATCCTATCTTCATTCTGGCAATCCAACGAATTGATAAGAAGAATTAGGGAACGTACTTACTTCTGACTATCTAATACAGGATAATATCTACAAGAATTTGTGGGAAAACCACAGATGAGCTGTGTACTAATGTTGCAATCAGTCGGTGAACACCCAAAATAACATCTTAATTTAGACATTGCAAAACACATGAAACATATATGGGTTTCTGGACTCACCATGTTTTGCCATTTGTGATATATGCCCGTAATATCCTTCTTCTTCCACTCCTTGAGATCAAAAACATTCATCCCATATGCCCACCCGCAGGCATTTGGATCAAAGTTTCTTGCAATGTGAGGATTTGAAAAGTTAAGGTACTTATCAAATCGGTGAAAGCTTTCACCGCATGTTTCCACAGCCCCATTAACTTTTCCATGTAGGTTCACCGACCACAATCTTGTCAAATCTTTCTGGACAACAATGTCATCATCTAGAAACAGAATCTTACCCAACTTGGGATAGACTTCTGGGAGATAGAACCTTAGGTGGTTAAGCATTGAAAGATACTTTGGGTTCCGATACTTCAGATTAGAAGAGCCAGTTGAAGTTGGATGATTGGCCTTGAAGTAATACTCTTTCATGGCTGAAGATTCAAGTTGCCGCAGAACTGGGCAGTAGGATGAGTTAAGCCACTTAAATTCATCCACATTTTCGACATGGATAGTGGCTTTTCCAGGAGGGTTTGATAGAAACCACATGTTCATGGCACCAAAGTTAAGTTTATCAGTCACAAGATGGAACACGTGTTTAGAAGGATCCTGCAATAACATCAAGAAACAGAACAAGTAACTTGAAAGAGAATTTAAGAGAATTAGTGACAAACTTGAAATTGAATTTTAGCTCTAGCAAAAAAAAAAAATAAAAAATAAATAAATAAATAAATATATATATATATATATATATATATATATAATATCAAATATAAATTAAGATGAGAGATGATTATTGTTCCCCAATGTCAGGAAAGAGTAGCAAGCCACAGAATAGAAAGTCCAAATCACCTTGGCATTCATTACAGTTGAGTTGACAACTACTGAAGCTGCTAAGACATTGTCAGAGAAAAGGGCATAATGGTACAGATCTGGATTTTCCAAATTCTCGCTCCTGGGGAACTTTCTCTTCTCTGGTGGAAGGATATGATATTCTATTGTGAGGCGCATTGATAGGCAATGGATTGCATTTGGAATTGTTTTGGCAGCTAACTGACTCAGGAATGTGCTCTGCTTTTTCAAGCTCCTCACTTGCTCATCTGCTGTTTGAAGCATGGCTCTGAGCTTTCCAGTTACCAACTTGCAGTCGTACAAATGCTCTTTTGCTTTTGAAAGTACTTGGCCCATGGCTTTGATTTTCTCAGGTGCACTAAACATGGATTTTGTAAATAAATCATAACATTGTGAAAAATTCCATCACCATCAACAAGGAAAGCAGGGATAAATCCAAATTTTAGAACTAAATGACAGTAAAACCCATAATTGTGGCACCTGCGATGTAGATCGGAATCTGCTGTCACCTCTCCCAGGGTACGCTGACTCTCTTTCAGCCGAGTCTGAAGTTCTTGCAGCAAATCAAGCTTGTTCTTCATCTTTGCAATGGTTATATATACCCTTGCCATTATCATCTGATCTCGCATTAAGCGCACTGTTGAATCAGCATTGTCATTCTCATTTTCTTTCCTCCATATATTGTATTTGCCCAGAATTGCAGAATCAACTGATTTTGATCTTTCAATGGCTGCATTTTCAAGTTTTATTATAGCTTCATCATCTTGCCGCACCAAGTCTGCTGCACGCTTTTCACGTCTTTTCTCCCTCAGTTGCTGCATATCTCTCAATGAAATAACACGAACATTAGAGAAAGCTCTCCATGCATAACGTATACAAAGTGTTACTGTCATAAGGACTTCACTGTCTTGCCAGTTGACTATTATCTAATTTTACAGACCATCAACACTTTCAGGGGTGCAATATAAAAAATGACTACAAGATAATGCAAGAATGATAAGTACCCTCCGAACAAGTTTTGCAGGTGTGCTGGTGGATTGAGCATGATCATCTACAAAGCAAAACAAACGAAAATCAGATTGAAAAAACAGAAAGAACCAAACAATTTGATCACTCAGAAGAATATTACCACCAGACAAGTCACTTTTGCCTGCAGGTGCTTCTTGCTTGACAATTTTAGCTGCTTGGTTTGGCTTTGAAAGAATTGACAATGCAAAATAATCAATAACAAGCAGCTACAAGTTGACATAAAACTGCAAGAAAAAGGTAACAAGGCACCGTAGCATTCATCTGGATCATAAGAGCATAGAAATCATCCTTACCTCAGACATTGCATTGTTCTCAACTCTAGTCTCTATGTCAGTAACCTTCCATGAAGCAGACAAATTGTTTTTTCTAAAAGAATCAAGACTTAGAGGACCCAGATCAGCCGTGCTAGCTGTGATAACATCAATGACCTAAAGATTGGTATAATAAGGGCATCATACAATTGTAAAAGTAAATATCAAATCCAAGACATTTATCATCTAATTTGAACTTGCCTCTTTTGAGAAAAGGGTTTTAACATGTTGCAGGGCCTGCCGCTCTCTCCAATCCAAACCCTGGGCCATCAAATCATTTTTTTTAACTGACAAAAGGAGCAGGAAGAATCATATTCTAAGACGTGACAAAGAAAAAGGCAAGAGTATGAAGGACATACCTGATTATTGGAACCCACAAGATCAATAGCTTGATCTGCATGAAAGGAATTAATCATCTTTAAGAAAAAGACCCAGACATGCTACAATTAGAGAACACAAAATACATTCAGATATACAATCATCACTCAAAGGATGCCCACATTTTTATGATCAATACACTTTTACTTCTTCAGGATCACAGACTATGGAAAGCAAGAAAATGAAAATCGATCAAGTTAACATATTAAGCAAATGGTGGTTATGAACTTTTGAGCATGTCCTTGCATGTGTGTGTGTGTGTGTGTGTGTGTGAGAGAGAGAGAGAGAGAGAGAGAGAGAGAGAGAGATGTTTCTTACACACATATAAAAGCCTCTGTCACATCAATTTATTTACTTTTTCAATGCATAAATACAATTTGGAATAGATTCTACAGAGAAGGTGGCCAACAGAAGGGCCAAAAGTATCGCAACATTAGAAACTCAGATTCATGTCCAAAATGAGAGAGGAAACTCCAGAGATGTTACAGCTCTTTTGTCACAATTTGAAATACACGAGTCATTTGTGGCAACAACTCACCTCAGGGTGTCTAGCAACAACACATATCAATGTCAAAACTGTTCCTATGTAACACAGTCTGAAACTGTTTTAGCCCAGCACCAGACCAGCCACCAATTTCATGGTGTAGACCTCTTGAAAATTTCACAGAGGAAAAAAAGTAATAGACAAACTCAGGCCCTTCTTCAATGGAGCACTGGCCGGTTAAAGATGCTGTCACGCATATACTATTTGAAACAAAGCAAAGAAATGTCCTTTTCAAGCAGCATAACATAGGCATCATGGAAACACGGGGTAGAATCCAGTAAATAACCAAACGGAAATCATTAGCTAAGCAATTCAATGCCAAGGAGGAAAAGACAATACAACGGCAAACAGAACTAAAAATCAAGCTTTCCATTCTTTTCCATAAGAAGAAGAAATTATTAGACCAGTCCTGCCCACTTCGGAGCTAATATTTTACAATAATATAAGCACCACACCAAACAGCCCCTAAAAATAACCCAGAAGCCGAAACAGCCATGAGATCTGGCTTTAATATGAACCGCAACGGTTAAAAAGGCGAGAATCAAAGCATAAAGAACTAACCAATCGGAGCGCCAGTGTAGAGCCCTCGACCGACAAAGAAAATCAACGGCGCAAGAACCGAGAGGAAAATGAGGAATGCAATCGGCAACCAAGATCCACCGCCCCGGTACCTGTGGACACCCGCACCGCGCTTCAACGCCATTGCCGACCAAAAACCTAAAATCGGTACCTAAAACCAAAACCAGAAGCGGCATCAGATTCGAGAGACAGAAGTAGACGAAAAACGCGAATTGAGAGTTGAATTTGAGAAAAGATCTAGCGAAATCCAACGGTCCATTCTACAGGGCAACGCACAACAGGGAAAAAGTACAAACGGAAGCATATCAATGGCGGAAATGCAGCCGAACACCACAAATGAAGACAAGAAAATTTCTCTGTACGCTATCTAAAATGCCGTTTCTGTTTAACAAGAAATCAAGCGAGCGCGAGCGAGCGAGAGAGAGAGAGAGAGAGAGTACATCAGGAACAGCATTCTCCGGATCTTCCCGAGCTTTTTATCTTTAATTTTTTTCTTTTTAATTTTTTTGGTCTCACTTCAGTCTTCTTTCTTTTTCTCTCGCTCTGCTTTCCTCCTCCTCCTCCTCCTCCTCCTGGCGCTGCACACAACAATAATGATAGGCCCTTAAAAATCCTCTCCTCCCCGAAATTAAATTTATGTATATATATCCCGCAACTTGTTTGTTTATTAAGAGCCAAAACCGACGCGTCGTGTTCACATCTAGTCGGTGTGATCCAGCGCAGAGTAGAATCCCAGGAGCGTGCCCAAATGCAATTATTTTCTCTTAAGTCAATCCCGCTTCCCCGTAGGTGCAACGTTCTTGTTGGCTTCTTGCCCAATTAAATCACTAAATTAGTGGATAGTTTCTTCTTTTATTTATATATTATATATATATATATAAACAAAATTCTAATCAGGTTAAATCTGCCCTGCCGATATCAGCCAACCTTGATTGCCCATTTAAATAATGATAAAATTTTAAATTTTTTAATATTAAAATTTAATATTTAAAAATGTATTTATATTTAATAATAATACATGATTTGAATGATATTTTATTATTATTATTTTTTAAATAAAAAAAAAAATTTGCCATGCAGATACGATGGGGCACGGTTGAGTTGGATTGAACTGTCTGGCAAGCAACTCATGGACGCACTGTGGACCCCTGTCCAAAACCCATTTTGCTTCTCTTGCATTTAGTCTTCCGGCGATTGCATGGGAAGGTGGTGCACGACGCGGTTGTAAAATGGAGGCATGGAAAAAGGATAAAAGCCCAGAACTTGTTTGAGAACAGGTTGCAATTCACTGACTCTGTTAATCCAAGAAGGAAAACATCGTCGTTCCAATCCATTAGTATTTGAATTCTTCCGTAGACCTGCAGTTGAATACCCCCCCCTTTTTGTTTTTTTTTTTTTTGCCCACGGAAACAAAAAAAAAAAAAAAAAGAAGAAGAAATCTCATGTCAACGGATTCGGATGTCAATCGACTCCTTATAGCGCAATTGTTGGATTTAAAATGTCAACTTGAGTTCAATTGTTATTAAACGGAATTATGACTTATTCAAATGCATAATATATTTTTTTCAATTATACCACACCGTATTTTTATTTTTATTGCCCCTACGTTTGTTGTTACTAGTATAAAATAGGATTTGAATGTTAAATCTAAAATAAATAAAAAGTATTTGTTACTTTATCACTAGATCACATCACTCCTATTCATGTATTGACCACAACGTAACATGACCCTATATTAAAAATATAAAAATCCCAAAAAAGTTTGATAAATTTCTTATTATAAATCTCACCCTAGTCCTAACTATGCAAAAATAGCCCCTTTTTCTGATATATTTTTAAGTAGCAAGTATGCGCTATACGACGAAGAATAATGAAGACTTCCAAAATGATGTCTAAAAGATTAGAAAAATTTATGTTAACATATGCTATTTTGGTTCAGTAACAATTTACGCAATACATTTTCAAATATAGCAATATATATATATATATATTGATATTTGAATTCTATAATGATTGATATATTTTATTCAAAATTTTGAAATAATTATAAAAATTATTATTATAAATATTATACAAAAATTAAATTACTTTTAACTTATTAAGATAAAAATAGAATTATTTTGAAACTGAAAATTTGAGATTGAACTATTTATTACATTGATTTTTTTAATGGCCGTATTGTTATTAAAAATTTTAACTAAACAAATTTTTACATGTATTTTTTTATTTTTTTAATTAATTTTTAGAGCTAGTTCTTTGAAACACTATATATTTTATTATAAAAAAGCAATAGATGTATCTTTATACTATTTTCATTAAGTGTTGCCAACAATTATTATTCATAGCACGTTTTTCGTTAAATTTGAATTGTTGCCTATATCACAAAATAGGGTATGTTAACTACAAATTTTCCAAAATTTTAACTATTAGAATCCGTTGGCATGCTTCTTTTGCGAGATACAAACGCACAAAGTGCTGGACTCGCATGTGAGATATCAGAGGATGCTTTAATTCGGCTCCTTCTGCAAATGTCTTAGAAAACCTAGTTTCTTTGTTGTTCAAGCTTCGACTAAAATTAAAAACGTGGAATCTTTTTGTTGCGGTGCAAGCCGAGCACTAGCAGAGAAAGTCATTGAGATAAAGGTCAAAGACTCGTTATGTTTCTATTATATCTAGTTGCTTGTGTATTGTTAAAATCTAAGGAAAAGGGAAAGGATTAACTAAGTTAGTTAGCCATATGTATTAGTGGGAACAGGTAGCTTTCTGTTCTTGTAGACTTGACCTGTTGGAATCCAAAAACAAGTTGCTTCTTTAACTCTCTTTACTTCTTGTTTTGATTAAGTAAAGCTAACCGTGCTTTGCACAATGATTGTACTCATATTGTAAGAGTGAAAAACCTCTATAAAAAGGAGGATAGACAATGAAGAATTTGAATTTTCCTGGATCCTAAAACCTGGTTTCTGCGAATGTGCTGTGTTTGTCATCTTCTCTAACTGAACTTCTTGTTTCCTTCAAAATGGACTACGATGTCTAGCCGTTAGACAAATTAAGGACCAAGCCTAACTTTATACTTTTACTTTCTTGGCCTTTGATTGCATGGACAATTGTATTTGTATCAGTCTTCGTTTTAATATACTGACATGGGATTTTTATTTTTGTTCGCCCCGATTGGAAATGCAGAGATGTTCTTTGTTGCTGCGGGTTTTCACCAAGGCGTGTTCATTTTGGTGAGCTCTTTTCCGGAATGGTAAATCTTTTGTCTAATCGTTTAATATTGAATATGGAAGAATAGGCCGCCCCATATATTTCAACTGTAGAACACAACTTAGCTAAGTTTAGAACATTGCTGTGAGCTCCTCCTGTGGTATCAACAGACAAATAGTTTTTGCAACTGTTTTCACGTCTAAAACTTTATAATGGACTCTCCCTTCCACACCCGATCGATTCCTAAATGTTGAATGGTGATTTTTATGTCTTTATTTTTGTTTTCTCCTTCAGATAGGCGGTCATCATGGTAATGAAGATTTTGCGGTGAAAGGCAAGGAGCCCAAGGACGAGTTTCAAAACGACACATGGAAAGATGCTACTTTTCAAGCGTTAACTAATCTGTCACGCTGAAATTAGTTCTATCATTATTGGTTTATAGTTTAAATGAGAATACAATAGGCTCAAGAGCACTTAGAAGATATAGAGAGCTTTTGGAAGGAGTTGGAACTTTGAGGCCGTTGAGTAGTGTCTCGTTGGTTATATAAGGCTTGAGAAGCTCGGGAGACTATTTCAAGCCTCATCAGCAATTAGGTTGGATCACATTTCGTGATTTAGACTCATTGATTTTATTCGACTGAATAGTAATGATGTTGCCCGCCCCCTGAATCTGTTGGTCATATACGATACTTCCATATTTTGCTCTGCAATAAGCCCTTCTAATTTTTCACACAAATAGTAGACGTCTTTAACAGGTAAAGGAGGTGGCTTTAGCAGCACGGAGAAGAGAGGCATGACTCTCCTTTGCTTTTGTATATCCCGCTAAAAGTGGCCGCTTTGTTTGTGCGGGAGGCAAGCCTTTCACCTCCCTCTCTTTTTATGCATAAAACAAAACGGTTTTCAACCAAGTACTTCTATTTGTAGGGTTTATCAACCCTTCTCTGTTTTCGGGCATTCATTGGATGATTGACATTAACTTCAAGCATTAGTCTTTGTACAGTGTCGAACTCATTTCTGCATGCAATATGAGCTTGTTAGACCTATAATTAGCTTTGCTTTATTTGTTTCAAGAAGGTGGGGCAGACTTATTCAAAGAAAATTGAGAAATTAGATGATGTCAAAACATTGGTTTGAGCTTAGCTTTAAGGTAAAGCATGTCTCTTATTTCGGCCGCACATGTTGTATCGTAATCATGTTGAAATCTATCACTCTACTTATTTGTAACTTACACAGAGCACATTGGAGATTTCTTGCACGCAATAGTTTCTATAGGGAACCTTTGTAGTCTTATGGTTGCAATTAACATTAATTTTTAAGCTTTGCATTAATTGACATTAATGCATTTCTTGATTCATCGTGATTATTAATATTTTAGGATGCGATCAATAGTTAATTTTTATGCCAATGAGTTAGATTCCAATTTGGATTTTGGCTTGTAATCCTGCTAGTGAATTTGGAGCATGGAATGCAATAAATGGTACGTAGGATCACCCTCCCTCACTGATCCAAACTGGCTAAGTCCTCCTCGAAGCTCGAGGCTTTACTTTCAGACAGTGGGACTTTCAGATGGAGACCCAATTTGAAATCATGAAGAAAGCCAAAATTTGCAATTGCAGCTGGTTGGAAACTTGGATCAATAGTTGCTTCGACTGTCTTTTTTCTTTTTGGCACATAACTGTTTGTATTTGTAATTGTGTTTCCAGTTCCTTTTTCCCTAGGTAAGCGCTGCAAGGGTTCGGTTAAAGAATCTCATCTTCACCGTTGTGCATGGTAGGGATGTTGTGTGCGTTGCAAATGTTACAGAACAGCATTAGCAGAAAGCCAAGAACTCCATTGGAAGGGAACGTGCAGGAAGAATTTTATTTAACGTTACTAAAATTAATTGATACTATGGAGGGTGAGAGAATGGAAAGGGGTTTAAGGGCAGCTGTAGAAAATGAAGAGAGAATTAATAGTTGAATCAACTTTTTTTTTTTTTTGGGTACGAATTTGCCCCTGCTAAGCAACAATTCCGATATCATGGGTAACAGTGCAACAATGGTTTTCTAATATTTGAAGAATTACAAATACAAGGTACCTTAAATATAAATTTTTCCAAATTTTAACTACTAGAATACGTCGGAGTGCTTCTTTTGCGAGATCCAAAATGCTGGACTAGCACGAGACATAAGAGGATGCTTCAATTCATCTCCTCTTGCAAATGGACACCAGTGCCTAACCGTCAGAGAGATTAAGGACCAAGCACGTTGCGTTATCACATCAGTAGTTGTCACCTTGCTAGTTGCAAACTAGTCGGTCTAATCTAATTGAATTTATCGGAAAATGGAGATCAAATAAATAGCTTTTCATATGCGTATCATGAAAAACGGGGCAGCCGGCATTGTGCTCCTTAAAGTATTCCCACCTCTCCGGCTCTGCATAGATTTTTGTTTGTTTTGATTTTATCGAAGGAAATTTATTTGTAGAAACAACATTGGCATTTATTGAATCAAATGTCTGATTGAAGATTCATGCTGCATGAAAATCTTCTGGATCATCTCACATTCCCCAGACATAGAACGACCTCTCCCAGAAGGGCCTAATAACGTGCAAAGCAACCATAAGACTACGAGGCTTCTCTGCAGAAACTGCTGCGTGCAGGTAATCTCCAATGTGCTCTCTACAGAATCGCCACATCCAAGTAATCTCCGATCTGCGCAAGTTACAACCACGTAGAGTGACAGATTTCAAGGTGAATAAGATACAACATTTGCTGCTAAAGAAAAGAAACCTGCTTTACCTCAAAGCGAAGCTCAGCCAATGTTTTGACATCATCTAATTTCCCAATTCTGTTTGAATAAGTCTTCCCCACCTTGGTGAAACAAATAGAGCAAAGCTAGTTATAGAACTAGATGACCTCAACAACCCCACATAGCATGCAGAAATGAGTTCGACATGGCACCAAGAGAAGTGCCTGAAGTTAATGTCAATCATGCATCCAATGAATGCCCAAAATAAGAGGAAGGTTGACAAATTCTACAAACAGAAGTTCTTAGTTGAAAATCATTCTCCTTACATATGATGCATAAAAAGAGAGGAAGGTGAAAGACTTACCTCCCGTACAACAAAGCGGCCACTTTTAGCAGGATATACAAAAGCGAAGGAGAGTCTTGCCTCTCTTCTCTGTGCTGCTGGAGCCACCTCTTTAACCTGTTAAACACATGTATTAATTATGTGAAGAATTAAAAAGGCTTATCACAGAGCAAAATATGGAAGTATGGTATATGGCCAACAGATTCAGGGGCAAAAAAACATCATTGCTGTTCAGTCAAATAAAATTGTTGGCTCTAAATCACGAAATGTGATCCAACCTAAGTGCTGATGATGCTTGAAAGAGTTTCCCTAGCTTCTCAAGCCTTATATAACCAACAAGACACTACTCAACGGCCTCAAAGTTCCAACTTCTTCCAAAACCCTCTGTATCTTCTAAATGCTCTTGAGCTTATTGTATTCTCATTTAAAATGTAAACCAATAATGATAGAACTAATTTCAGCATACCAGATCAGTTAACTCTCGAAGAGTAGCATCTTTCCATGTGTAGATTTGAACCTCATCCTTAGGCTCCTTGCCTCTCACCGCAAAATCTTCATTGCTATGATGACCGCCTATCTGAAGGAGAAAAAAAATAATAATAATAAAGACGTAAAAATCACCATTCAGTATTCAGGCATAGATTAGGTGTGGAAGGGAGAGTCCATTATAAAAGTTTGAGAACTGAAAGCAATTGAAAAAACTATTTGTCTGCTGAGACTTCAGGGAAATGTTCTGAACTTAGTTAAGTTGTGTTCTACAGTTGAAATATATGGGGTGGCCAATCCTCCCATATTCATTATTGAACTATTAGACAAAAGAACTACTATTCCGGAAACGAGCTCAGCAAGATGAACACACCTTGGTGAAAACACGCAGCAACAAAGGACATGTCTGCATTTCCAATCGGAGCAAACAAAAAATGAAAATCCCATATCAGCATATGAAAACAAAGACTGATACAAATACGATTGCCCATGAAATCAAAGGCAAAGAAAGTAAAAGTATACAGTTAGGCTTCGTTACAAACCCTATAATTTAAGCTCTAGCATAGCCTCAAATTAACATTCTTTTTTTTTTCCCCCTAGGCTTCGAAACCATAGAAAGTCAAGAAAAATAACAAGGAGAGAGCACTGGGAACGAAAGAAAAAACAAAGACAAAACAAAAGGGAACCTTCTCGCGATCGACGGGCTGAGGAGGAGGAGGAGGAGGAGGAGGGTGGATCGGTCTACCTCCGTGTCTTTTTTGTGCTTCAGCCATTCCAGCCATGTCGACAAGGAAGCTTCTCGGGGTGCGCTTCGAACTGAATTTTGTTAATAATCAACGTGATTTCTTTAGTACAGGTAAGGGACGTAACAGGGCTGTTAAATTCTTGATCTTTGATGTAGTAGTAGTCTTCAGTGCGTCTCAACAGGAGGACCGCCATTTACGAAGAAGATGGGCTCTGGTTCTTCGGGGAGCGGCCCAAACCAAAGCTCAATTTAAATTCAACCCGTCGATCACCTCAACTCGGTCATCATAAACAGTAGTAAAACAAAATTATTATTATCAAACTACTGACAATTTAGAACAATTAATTTATTGATTTTGCATTAAAAAAAAGATAGAATTTAAATCCTTTTTTTTTTTTTTTTCATCCCTTGTGCCCACATACGTGTTATGAACCGATTGAATTGTCTCCAAAACCTCGGTATCTCTTTTACAAAATACTTTTTTGAAGATTCATCTCTTTGAAATTATTCATTACTTAACAGAACGGTAGAGTCAGAATATAAAGTTGGAAAATTCATTCAGAAATAATTTTACTATTCTTACTCATCAAAAAGAATATTATTACTCTTAAAGAAACAAATAATAATAATATTAATAATAAATAAATAAATAAATAATATATATGCTTTTGTTCGAGAATAGAAAGTAGAAATCAGAGAACACTCCAGCAAAAGGAGAGAGAAAATAAAATAATTATCGCTCTAGAAGACCCACTTTAATGATTTGTTTATGAAGAGAAAAAAATAAAAATAAAAATAAAAATAGAGAAGTTGTCGACAAGAATGATCAGATTTCCGAGATGATTATTATTACTAAAGAGGAGTTTGAGTAATTTGTTGTCTTCATTAAAAACAACTCTCTTTTTTCTTCTTACCTAATCTAATCTAATATCAATAGTAGTTTACTACAATACTAATTGAAAATTTTTTGAGGTGGCAAAATTTCTATATTTATAAAATATAAAAATTCCAAAATTGTGGGATGTTAGTAAAGTCCTTTACCTTTTCTAACTTTTATTTGACTTATATCTTTAAGACAATACCTTGACATTGCTAATTATTCATTAAATTTAATTTAGGAGTGGCGAAGACGTTATCGTCATTGTCGGATATACAGTTCATTCAATCTCATCCCTTTCTCTTCACTTGTCCCGAGTTGTCCGTTTCCCTTCCTCAAATCGCCCTTCAATTTTTGAATGCATTTTTCACAAGGTGATACTGACCAATCCTTAAATCCTTAAGTAATACAACAATTATCATCTTTGGTTAGACAAGTAACTCATGTTCGAAATTTGGTTAGGATGCTTAATCTCAATTCAATGCATGTATCTTAGATAATCATAATCATTCGAAGTGCCTCTTGTTAATTGTTGCTTGATATGTAAGGTAATATTTTTGATATTTTTTTCTGGTCCATTACCATGAATGCATCTATTGTCATCAGTTTATGGTCTATTATACTTACAGTCCTTTATCTTTAAATTAGGTTCCTATGGGATTATGTGTAAGTGATATGAACATTCGATCATTTAAAAGATCAGTTGGATTGTTCGCAGTACAGTTTTGAAGAACAAGTATGCCATAATTTAGTGTTGTTATTATTAAATATATGTGTGTGTGTGTTCGCTATAGTATTTCACATTGCAATAATGGATACGTATATGTTTTTGTAAATATGTTTGCAATGAATTTTACATTAAACTTGTTCTATAGTTCAGTTACGGTCTCAATTTTGTTAACTATTTATAAAATAATATATTCTCTTGATCAATCCTGAGGAAAGAAAAGAAAAAAAAAAAAGATTTGAAAACTCTTGTGGCAAAACACGGCTTTTAAGAAACATTAATAAAAACTAAAGATTTTGAAAGTTATGCGGTATTTTAAACTTGTGGTAAATCAGATCTCTTTGCTGAAAAAGGGCAAAAGTTCCCCAGGAAACTTGTTTTGCTTACTCGAATTCTTTTTCAATAAATTGTAACTATCAAAATCAACCAAAATGAAGTTGTTAATGTGCCTCAAAAGTTTCCATCATTGGTTACGAGAAATTATTATTCTTCCGAGAAAGATTGTGGAGAGAAATTTGAGTTTGTGGGTTTTATACCACGAATTTCTATCTAGAGTTCTCTTTGAATTCTGAATGAAAATCTGCAGACAATAATACGTTCAATGAATGTTACAAGAGCTACAATAATTTAGTTTTAACTTGCACACGTCTCCAGAATTAGCTACCACAACAACACTCCATCATATCCTTCCCACATTGATTGTAACAGCCATTTTCGAGCTCACCAAGATTTTCATTTCCTTTGTATTCTCTATTATCTCAAAACTTACAAAAACATAACGTATGTGATCCATGGAGGAAACTAAATAGGGTAAGAAATGTCACTTAAAAGGGAAATTTCTTATAAAATGAGAGGGCAACATTTTAGAGAAAACAGGCGAAACTTTGTAGAGCGAGAGAGAGAGAGAGAGAGAGTGTGAAACTTTTTGATTAGGTTGTTTTTCCGGCCCTTTTGCTTTTCTTCAAGGTCAATTGCCATGTTTTCTCCACATTTATGCTCAAATGGCAACCCCACATCATCTCCGGTAATCATGCATCTAAAATCTCGGTCCCCATAACATTTTCTCTTCTGCACATTTGGTAACGACCGCAGTCGCTTTGCATTTAGTGGTAATACGGGCGAACAATTATTGAGCTTATTTATGATTGTACGCTGTTGTTGCCAGCCAATTACGTTATTTTCTCCATCTAGACTTCAACAATAATCGAGTGGCCATTTAATGCCCGTTTGAAATATGCCATCATCCTTCAAATTTTATAAATTAGGCTCAATTCAGTGTTTCAACAAGCAAAACTTCAATAATACAACGGATATCATCTTTGGTAAGACAAGATAACTCGTGTTAGAAATTTGTTTCGAATTTTTTGGCAGTTATGATTAACTACTTCAAAGAAAATAAAATATAAAAAGGATAATTCTGATTAATTAACTTATATTTCTGTGGCTCTCCAAGTTTAGCTAACTAATATCTCCTAAAATAGTATGCTCGTGAAAATTTAGATTCTTACTGCGGGATGAATGGAAGCAAGAGGCACCCTCGACTCCTTGCCAGTTTCTGTGGTGCTATTACAGTTACTGACAGAGAGGAGCTATGCCTGCACAGCTCACCGGAGAGCCGTCCTCAAGTAGTTAAAATACCGAAAGGGAATGCCTAAGAAGCCGGCACACATTACCTCCCGCGGTTGATTGTTAGTACTTCAATCTAGGTATTATTTTTGGATCACCTGGCCCTTTTGCCAGGAGGAGCTACTGGGATATTCTACCGCATCCGCACTCGCTCTTTAGCATGCTTGCGAGCCATACAATCAAAGTGAAGAAGCTCTTTTTCTTCTTTACCTTCCCTACGTGGACCCACCGAGCAGTGCTTTTCACTTCATGGGCAGCACCCGCACACAGTGGTTCTTGGGAAGATCAGCACCTGCATTTACAACAGAATACGCCTGCGGATTATGCCTTTTCCCCCAGTTCATTATTTCCAAACTTGCTTCTATGTGCGGTACACAAGGGTGTGTAAATCTCTCATAACAAGCAATGCAAAACGAAACATACAATCATCCAAGGATCCTTCTTTTCCAGTTAATGAAGTTGGCGGCGTTTCTTCGCTAAAGCCTGTTCCTTACATTACAGTTGCCCTTATTATTGCTTGCGCAGATGCAATACATTCAATGGAGCAACTATATGTTACATAATATATACCGATATGAACGGAAAACAAAAGGGATGTATGATCTTTTCGCACATCCTTAAGAGACCCCCGATCAGTTTCGCAGAGGGATGCGCTTTGCTCTTGTTTCTGGTGGGCCAATGAAAAGTTCAGTCTCCACATCCGAGACTGGACTCCCTTCTTCATTGGGAAGACTGTTCCCCTGATCTTTCGAGGCTTGCCATGCTTGGAGGCCACACTGAAAAGAAGTATTTGATCACTATTTACCAGCTTTAATCTAGTGAGATCTGGTCGCCATTTAAAAGTATATATGCAAGCACACGTGCAAAAACACACCCAAAAAAAATTGAAGAGGTTTCCACCGGGAAGTATGTTTTGGGAACTTACAACACTAAGATCCAAGAAATTGATAAGATTCCAAATTCTCTTCTTCCCTCTCCACCAAGGAGGGGAGAGAGAGAGAGAAAGAAAGAAAAGATGGAAATGCGTGCCACGAAAGATGGGGTCGAATCTGAAACATCAACAAAAATTCCACAACAAATTATATCATGCAACTCAATGGCACTTTGGTAGGCATCTTATTGGCTGTTTCGGTGGGATTAACCTCAGCACGTGAAATGTCACCGTTACATCAAAACTAGTACTTGCATTTTCTCGCCAGGCATCTAAACAAAATGATGCACAACAACCATAATCGTTGGACATAAGCCATAATGAAATTGAAAAGCAAACCTTCATCCCTTCAGACAGCCTTGCATTTTCGGCTTTCAATGCTTTCTCCTGGCATATTCATGCAACACAAACACAGAAAGTTAGCAATCAAGTGATGCAGTAGACAAAAACTACTATCTTCAACTGCACAGTTTGGTTTCCAAGAAGCCAAGAACCAATTGAGCTCAGGAGAAAACTCGCAGAGTTCTAGTGATACAAACGAAAAAATTTGAGGTCACACCTCAACAAGCTCTCTCTCCTTTGAAGTTCTTGGAACAAAATTAACTTATGCTTTATTTCGTGTCTTTTCAGAAAGTTATTAGTATCAAAATGGGTGCAAGCATTCACTGGGGTGTGCATCTAATTTAGCTGTTAATTACCTTTTCTTTCAGTTCCTCAATCTGTTCTTTGAAGACCTGATTCTGTTCACAAGAGGGAATAAGCATGTTAGCCATTCAGTGGGATGTGATATTAGGCAAATAAAATAGTGACAAATGTAAGTATGTAACTAACCTTTCTAGCCCTAACGTTGCTTACACTCTTCTCCAACTGTTGCTCTAGCTGCTGTAATTCTTCAATGGTGCATGATCCTAAACCTTCTCCGAGTAGTTTCCTGATAACATTTCAAAAAATTAGTTTCAAGGATCCTTCAGTGAAAATGAGTCCAGGTATAAAATTAGGTACGGAATAGGCCTTAGAACCGTTTTGTAACTTCAAGAAGCTCAATCTTCTTCATCATGTTTGCTGCTTCAGCCTTCAAATCCTGCCATTTTGAATTTACATGTGAGAATGTGAATTCAGTCCCATAATATACCTTGGCAGCCAGGGATGACCAAAATCAAAGAAAACAAATGTCACTATAATTGAGCTAGTAGGTCGTCCAAACTTTACTGAAGTTTCGGTTCTAATATCAAGGATAAGGTGCCCTATTCTCAAACAATGAATATGTCATCCATCTGGTAAATTGTTATGAAGACCATACCTCGAAATAACATTTCAAGCAAGCAAAAAGACCACCCAAGAAAAGCCATGACCAGATCATTTTACAGATCGACAAGCAGCAAGAAACAGAATATTCCATGAAATGTGCATTACATTGTCTGCTTCTTGGATAGGAACAGAGATCTAACCTGCGTGTTTTCTTCAGTTAACTTCTTGGTGGTCTGAGTGTCCTTCATGTGCCTCCTATAACGTTCAACTGTCTCCTGCAAGCTGCAATCCAAAACCTAGCAATCAATAAACTTCAATTTATCCAAAAATTTTGTGGACTTCTCTTAAACAAATATATATACTTGGTAGACCCCATCCCCAAGTCTTAATCCATCGTTAGTAAGATGCCAAGTGCAAACTACGACCTTAAGTCAGGACTTGCCCCAAAGGGTTCTGCATTCAGATACAATATTAGTGCAATTAACATTAAAACTAAAATATCAAGTTGCATAAGAAAACGTCCCACGAGAACTCTCTTGCTTGGAAGAAGAAGAGGTAGGAAAAAACTACGAAATTTTGGTGATTGTATAACTCTCGTCTGGAAGATGTTAGAAAAGGTAAGAGAATGTGTGGTGAAAATTCTGCCCCATAAATCATCAAAAATTTTTCCTTCCAAAAGTGGGAAGAAGATGGAAGGAGAACATGGCCTGGGAAAATCACAAGCATCTTTTTCTTTTTCGTGATATAGAAATTTAATGATACTTATTGGTAATTTCACCTCATTCTTGGCATTTTCCTTCATTCCCAATTATTTTCTTCATCCCAACATAACAAAAGTCTTCTTCCACCACATTTTTTCTCCCAATATACTGGTAAACTCTTAAATGTTTGCATGTTCCTACTAAATCCAGTGGAAAACTACTTATCTGTAACATAGTCTTAAAGCTAAATCTCAGCCGAACTAAAGGCTCCAAAGCTTTACTTGGAATCAAGTAGTGCCATAACAACAAATTCATTTGAAAAAAGAAAAAACAAAAACAAAACAAAACAAAGAGCTACAAACACACAAGGCAACCACATTTATTGGGGTACATCATTATTATATAAAAACATCAAAATAATTTTTCTATTTTTAATTTCATTTATTTGTTACAATAAAAGACATAATTCATCTATATTTTTTATGCTTACTGTGTACCTCTAAGTGAATTCCCTTAGCCTTTTTCTTTGTTTGTGATGTTTCCAACTGCGTTTTTATAGTTGAAGCAAGATGTGTTGAAATGTAGGATATAAGTTTAAATTGAGAAGAAATACAACCATTCATGCAGCAAGCGTAGAGATGTTAGTTCATTGACTATGACATAATCTTTTAAATAGTACAGTCAAATAAATTGTGTTAGAATGTTTCCGCTTTCAAAAATTTTCATCGTTCAAAGCTTCTATTTTAGTCTAAAGCAAGCTTCCTCTATTGCATAGCCAAGAGCTTTTTCTACTCAAATCATATGGTTGAAATTCATTCTTTTAAAGATCTCTGCCTTTTTAAGATTGGCAGCAAGGAACCAAAACTTACCCTCTAACTTCCTAAACAAGTTTTTTGGGTGGCAGTTTACTTTTCATGGGCAAGTGTGGAATTTCTTACTAACATTGATGGTCCATCCTCCCTACCATATAAGTGGGGATTTACGGTTACTGATTCTCCTGCTCCCAGCAGTCAGAGTTCTTGGAAGAAATGAACTTTAGCTATATGATATGCATGAAAAAAGATATTGGCTATATAGTAGAACAAGCTTGATTCCAAGGAAAGAAATTGCAGAGTTTTCAAAAATAGATTGAGAAATGATAAGCAAGTAGTTCAAGTGTATGTATGGGAAGAACTTTCAATCTTACCGATATTGCCATATGGGAAATGATGATTAACTAATGTGTTAGATTGACCTGAGGTTTTGAATCCTCCTTTGGCAATATACTCTGATCAGCTTCTTTGTATATCTATACTAATAGTGGCCATTCATTTATAAATTAAATAGTTACTCTATTGTTTACGCACATCCACATTACTTTTTAAATTTTAAATTTATGTATAGTAATCTTTATTCATAACAAAAACAATAACTTAAAAAATTGGATGAATTTTCAGAAATCTTCAATAGTTGAGGTTCTAGATTATTTGAAATTTTAATCTCTAGTCACTGTACGCTTTGTAAATTAACTTTTTCTATGCTATCTTTGAGTGGAAAAATAAATAAAATAAATAAAAAAAGAGGGGTTCACATTTAAAGAAAAAAGAGTACGAAAAATTGGGCAGGTTTATGATTTAAATCAAGTCTACCTAGACTTGCTCTCATGTTGAGAAATTGAAGAAACATAAGAACACAGGATGAGTGAAAGAATAGCAGAATTAATAGAATCATATCATGAACTTGAGTAACAAGCAGAGAGAGAACCCCATGATTGTTGTTGTTGTGTTTCCCACAAAACCCTACTGATCAAAGTTATGAAGATTAAATGGATCAAAGATAAAGCGTCTGCAATACAAAACTTTTGAAAAGTGGAAGGAGTGTTGGAATTAATTTTGAAAACCAATAAAATAGAATAGTGTAGAGAACATGGTTATTTCAATTAGTCTTTAGTCTTATTTTAGTCACTAGACTTTATAATTGAGATTTTCTAACAAGATTTTATGCAATAGCTTGCTTTCCTACAATATTTCCTCATTCTAGTGTTTTTTTATCAAACACAAAAGCCAACAAGAGCCCAACAAGGAGAGAAAATGATCGAGCATTTTGAAGAATACAACTACAAGAAGGTGGACTGGTTCTAGGTACTTGATAAACTACATAGCTGGTTAGAACATCCATAATTAAGCATCAGCTTTAAACTGAGCATAAGAATTTCGATAAAACTCCTTAGTTTCTATACTTATATAGATTTATAACTATTTAAACATTGTATAATAGCCGAAGACTACAATATGTTCCCAATTAATAAACACGTGGAACCCAAATGGTTGGGAACTTGCAGTTCAAGCTATGGTATGTTTAATATTCTGCCAGTATTAATATGACAAATTTAGAATCAGAACTTCTACTACTAAGAGAAACTGACAAATTCACATTGTTTGATCGCCACAGAAGCAAGTGAAGGAAGAACTTTAAGCATGATAAGGCATCATCACCATTCCATATACCCTCGTTACCTTTCTTCTCTAGTGAAGTTCGTAATTGATGTTAAATCTAGAAAATAGCATGTGGATAATAAGAATAATTTATCACACTGAATACCCTTAATTTGAAGAGAAACTAACAGCAAGCTAGGATAACTTAGCACAAAACATAAGAGTGCTTACTGCAAAGTTAGAAATCCAGAAGGGAGAAGCAAATTTTACCATTGACTAGGTGTTTTTATTAAACAACTAATCAAGTGATTATCAAAGTGAATGCTTGCAATATGTTTAGTAGACGAAAGGAACATAATACAAAATATTGGAGCATAAGAAATGTGTCCGTGCAAGTAATGCAGTGGCCATTTAACTTTCCTACATGATGGACTCTTGGTTTGCATGGATTTGTGTGCCGAGAATTCACCTTTCCAAGGGATTCTGCCTTATGTTGTTGGCACCAATATGTAGAAATTTGTGTCTTGAAAGAAATAAAAAAAGTGTTCTAGAACAAGTCCAGAAATACTTGCTAGATCCTTTAACAAATTTTTTCGTTGTTGCATTCTTGGAGCAAAGTCATCTTTCTTATTGACAATACATTAATTTAATCGTTTTCTAGATAGTCTATAGAGTTGTTCTTAAGATTTCATTTTAAAAAAGACATACACTACCTTGGTGCTCATCTTCGTTGAACAATCCTTTAAATTCATTGTAATTGCATTCTTTCTCAACAAAATTTAAATCACTTATCAAAAAAATAAAAAGTAGTGGAATAATATGCCCAAAGAAATTTTAATAAAAATTCACTTCCTTACTTTCTTTTACCTTCCATTATTGCTATCCAGGAAACATGTCGTCAGTAAACAGTTTGCTAATTTTGCAAAGGGCGAACGTTTTAACATGTGCAGGATTATTACTCTCATACTGAAAAGACAATGCCAGAAGCAAGTTGTGAGATGTCCATAAGCAACTGGCAGAGATAAAGAAGGAGTTGTCTGATATTGTACAGTAAAGTAAGCACATGCAAAATCAGCCAATTAAATTGGAACGATTGTGGTGAACTGTATCTTTTTATACCAATATAATAAAAATGATGCATTTATAGGATCTATAAGTGCATCCAAGTGAAAATTATGTATACATCTAAGGGGTAGCATCTCACCATGTCAATAAGTGTATTTATGAGACATTAAATATTCTGCAATGTCATTTTCCATGATAATGACACATGGTAACAAGATTATGAACAAAAGTTTAAGGAATTCAGCTTAAAATGTAGACCATCAATTGTCCAACTTCTATTCCCCTTTCTATGTATACACATAGAACTAGAACAAAAATTACTTATTCCAACATGTTAGTTACAACCAGAATTCTTGTGAATTCATAGCATGTCACTGTAAGTAGGGGAGACGGACCCTTAACACAGGGGGGTTCACAGCTCTCTTTGTTTTAAGGGGGCAACAGCCCCCCCACCCAACGTTACCTTTACATTACAGTGAAATCACTTGAATGCTAGGTCTAACTACAGCCTATGGACAGTCCTAGCAAGCAGCACATAACGACATTTGGATTGGACTCCAAGCCCTAGGCTACAATAGGAAGTAAGTCTATGCGAGTGCTTGATTAATAAAATAATTTTATTTCGTCCTATGAGAATGACTTCCCAATTAAGTTCTTATAACACTGTTTTCCACACTATCATTGTATTTCACAGAAATTGGAATTTAAGTTGAATTTATTAGCTTTTAATTAGATGCCTCAATAGTGAATGTAGCCGATGAGAGAAAAAACATAAACAAGATCAAAGGAAGCACAATAAGAATCTCTACAAGTTAAAGGGGATCAGCAAGAAAACTCTAGAAGATCTGAGCAACCATGATCACGATTTCTGATCATGAAGTGATCTGGTGGATGTTAGCATGTGTCAGCCTGATATCTGTGTGTTCGGTGTGAGTGTATAGAAGGATACCAGGATGCCATGCACATAACCCTAACTAGCTTACGCGCATAAACATGAAATTTAATATTAGTTCATGAAATCACTACAAAAAAAAATGGAACAGTTTCGATTGTCTCAGAAAAAGCATAAGCTATAATTTGTTAGAGAAACAAACATGTAATTGTGAAGGTAATACCTGGAGCTTGCGAATTCATAGAGCTTCCCTCTTGGAGAGATGACAATGAGGGCAACTTCGGCATCGCATAGAACTGATAGCTCAAAGGCCTTCTTTAGCAGCCCATTTCGCCTCTTGGAGAAGGTAACTTGCCTGCTAGTCGCGTTCTCTATGCGTCTCATTTGAGTCTTTCCTCTCACCATCTCTCTAACCCCTATACAAGTCAGTACGGGCTCTGCTCAATGAATACCAATGCAAAGAAGTCAACTTTATCAACTTGTTGAACCGAAAGCCAAAAAGTTCAGAGAGACAGAAGGAAAAGGTTTAGCTCCAAAGGAAAGTTGAGAAATTCTTGCCAAATAGGCTACACCCAGAAAGGTTTTCTGAGTGAGGAACTGAGAAAAATCTAAGATTTCTCAGCAAAAATCAGAAAACCCCACCGCAGAAGCAAAAGTTTTCAAAACTCCACGCTAATCTAAGATTTCTAAGGAAAGATGCTTGCAAAATTGGCAAAAACAGAAGAGCTTTGGTGGAGAGTAGGACAATAACCAGGTAGGCAGCTAGAAAAATCTGAGAATCAAAAGCCCGAAAGAAAGATGAAGAGATAAGTCCTTGTGGTTGTATATAGCTTCAGAAAAAATTAATGCAGAACATAAGAAATTTTCTCAAATACAATTAACAAATAGCTTTCAAGAAGGAAAAAGGAGAAGGATTTTCTTGGAAACGGAAATCGGTCAAAGTGGGTTCTTGCTAAATAGGAAACACCCTGGGAGCCTGTGATGAAGAAGAAAAGATATATATAGATACCAGAAGAGGAAACACAACTTAAGAAACCATAGACTTATGAGAGAAGACAAGGACCAAAGCAAGAAAGATGTTGCAGGCTGAGAGAGAGAGAGAGAGAGAGAGAGAGAGAGATGTTATTTGTTTCCGTACAATTGATTGATTCCCACTTCTTTTAGTCAGAGCCAAAGCAGCTAGCACCCACAAAGACACAACTTTCCTTATTCATTAGTATTCTCGCTTTATGAAAGCTTCTGAAAACCCACCCATATAAAGAAACAAAATTTATGCCACTATCACTATTATCTTATTATATCCTGGGGACGAAAAACCTCATCGTTTTGCTTGTTTTGGTAAAACCTATGAGAAAGACTAAAAGCATAAAATATAGATCAAAAGGGCAAAATAGGTTTAAAAAGGAGAAGGAAAAAAAAAAAAGAAAAAGAAGACTCTTGATTGGTGAGATAGATAGAGAGAAATGAAAACCTGGTCTTGAATTTGCCCTTGTCTTTTCTAACTTTATTTCCTGTTTGAAGGGTCTCTGTTTTTTATATTTTGTTGAAAAAGGAAACGGTAGAAAATAGGCTGCTTCTGGGCCATTCAATAGGCGAGAGGTAAATAGGTAGAAGGAGGAACATATCGGGCAAAATAATAAATGAGAAAGAGAGGTGGAGGGCATAGAATGGTACAGCATTAGATGTCAACATCGTCCGTATAAAGGTTGGAAGCGAACCAATGAGAAAATGAAAACGCATCGAGGGTCTACTCATGACCTTTCTCCTCGTCAAAGCCCACCAAGTGATTTGATAATGCCTTGTTTCACAATTCACGTGGAGAGAAACGGGAGGGGGGCCATGTACTATTCTGCTATTATTTGGCAATGCCCCTTTTCTTCTTCCCATCCTATTGGATGCCCTGACACTCCCCCCACCCCCCCTGGGGCGGGCGCCCGGCCTTCCCTCTCTCTCTCGTGTTGCGCCGGATATGGCTGTTCGGACACACCAGATCTACTTGTCTACCATCTAGTACACGCTATTCTCCTTTCCTTCTTGGAATTTCCATGTTATGTAAATCTTAACGATTGTTCTGATTAATAAAGTGGGTGTAATTTTTATTTTGTAAACTAAAGTTTGAGGCTTGGAATTAAGGACGGTGCCCCCCCCCCAAAAAAAAAAAAAAGAATAAGGGACGGCTAAAAGGAATCCATAATATGGTACCGGACCCAGGATTATGGACTTTAACCCGTTAAACGAGTTCTGACGTCAGGTGCGGATAAAAATCAGATTATGTTTTTTGTGGGCACGGACTGACTTTGGGATACGCATACCCTAATTCGAAACCCAAACCTAAACACCTCGACAATGATATGAGAGGCACTTAAGAAAACATTATAAATAAATAAAAAATTAAAAAAATTGCATCCAAAATATACATTCAATTAAGTGGGTATAAAAATAATGGACTCGATTAAATATAAAATCTTTTTTGTATAAAAATTATTTATATATAGTTAAATTTATTATTTTTACATTCACCTAAATTTTCTCATAAAATATTATTTATATTAACTTATATGTAATTAAGCCCTTAACTTCGTCGGCCGCGACCTTTAAAGCCTCTTACCCAGCCGGTCCATGCAAAGGTATTATCTTTCCTTTTGACGGGTCTTTTTTCCTTTTTCCCAAAATTCAACGAATTCCGACCCGGCCAAGTGTACCCGATAACCCGCAAATACAGGCATAAGAATCAAATCGCGGATTACTTGACTAATTTGGGTTCAGAACATGAGTACAAATTGAGTTTCGGGTTCGGGTATGAGACTTTTAGCAAGGCTCCACACCCGACGTAACCTGTTGTCACCCTTACTTGGGATCACACTAGTTAGTTAGTTTAGGCATAAGAACTTTAAGAGGTAGATTCAATATGACGAGTCTCGGACTCAACGAGCTGGATACCTACGAGATAGAAAACGAGATAGAAAAGGTCAAAGAGTGTTGGCCAGTAATCTGGTACTCTGATAAATAAATCAATCAATATCCAATTAAGGGTTAGAAACTCGGGGCATGAGAAAGTCTCGAGTATTTTTAATGCTACATTAAGGTTATTGAGTAGATTTAAAAACAATAAAATTATATATATATATATATATAATCTTCTAAATTAATTATATCTATTTAAATATATCATTTTTAAATTCACTCAATTTTTTTTTTGTTTTTATTAATTTTTAAGTGCTAGTAGAATGTGATAGGGATATTTTTTAAAAATTAAATTAAAATTTCACTTATTTAAATTAATTTTATAATTAATTAATAGAACTAAACAAAAATCAAAATTTTTAGCTTGGTTTTGATTTTTTTATATTAAAAAAATTATAATTAATTAAACTAAATGAAATTCTATTTTTTATTTTTTTTAGTTTAATAATAAGTAAACAAGATTAATAACAAATAAATGTTAATAAAATATTATTATATTTTAAATAATTACTTATTTATCTTGATTATAATAATAATTATTATAAATTTTTCTTAAAAAATATATATATTTAAAAAATATATATATATATATATATTTATTTATTTATTTATTTTTCTTTACATTTAGACTATGAATTTTAATTTTTTTTTATTAAATTTGGTTAACTAAAAACCGAACCATAATTTTTTAGGGTTCGATTTTAATCGAATTGTGTACAATCCTGAAACGTGATGGATCCTCTTGCTCGGCAGTCGGGTGCTTGAGTTGGTTCGAGTTAACTCAATCGGGTAACGGAGTAACATAAACATACCGGGCAATCTTGGTCCATAGTCAGGGTTTCTTTCTAGCGAACTAATCTCGAGAGATTTAATTTAGTTAGAGGAGAGTTTATATTTTTTTTGTAAAAAGAGTTTTATTAAGCGTCAATTAAATTATTTTTTTATATAAAAAAAAGGAAAAAAAAATATAGGGCCGTATAATGAATACATTATTTATTTATTTATTTACTTTTTTTTTTTTGGGGGGGGTGGTTGACTCGTAACGCAATTCTTGAGGCCATCTTGAATTATACGTAGAATGAAACTAAATTATCGCATATCTCATAAAGGTTATACTGTCTCGTAAGAGGGGATTGATCGTCGAGGGAAAAAAACAAGCATGGACCATGACGCTACCCTCGAACCCCAAGAATTAACATAAGTTGTTTGTTCTTCTCGGAGGTGGAAAATAGAAAATGGAAAAAGAAGATTGACAGCTTGGCTTGGAAGTTTTTATTAATTTGAAGTACATACAATTAATTAATTATTCGAGGATGCTCAATTCTGTGGTTCGATACCGCGGGCGCCTGATCTATTTTCGCACGTTTCGAGCCGACACTTGTAAAGGGGCTTGTGGATTATTTATGTGCCAATCCAGCAAACTTGCTTAGGTTTTCTCTACGGGATTCTTTGTTTTAGGCTCGTTCCGTCCAAACCGGGAGATGGACTTAAGACGAGGGCCCCATGAGTCTGTCTGTGGCTCTTTTCTTTCTTTCTTTATTTATTTATTATTCTTAATAATTATTAAGTTATCAATCGGTATGATGCACTGAGCCGATAAGAAAAGTTCAGTTTTTTTAATTGACGCATAAACTGGCCGATATACTATACGCACAGACCCACGAATTTTCTAACTCAAACCGAAGCTGCAGTCGACCGAAGTATTTGTTAAGTGGCACTCAGTCTAGTAATTGTGTTCTCGGTCAATTTTCAAATATCATATTATTTCTATTTCTCCTTATATTTATACTTATTAAAGAATATTGGGTTAAATTTACTTTTTGTACTTGCAGTCTAATTGTGTGATTTTGATGTTCTGTTATTCCAATAAGTCAACCAATTAGATTAACTTAGAGTTTTTTCACTTTTTTTTAATAATTTTATTCTTTAAAATAAACATCATATGATTTATATTTTTTATTGAAAAATTACAAACACCTTCTCTTCTCAACAAGTCAACAAAAAAAAAAAAAATTATTTGATGTTTTTTATTATTACATTTATAAAAATATAAAAAAATTTATAAATACGAATATAAAAATATAATTAAATATTTATTTTCTCCTACTTCTCTATCTTTTATATTTATCACTTAATTTCTTATTTTCATAACAACAAATTAGAAACTTTAAACTTATCACTCGACCGAATACCTATTCTCTCTTGTTATTTATTTTAAATTCAATCTTATCCCTCAACCAATTATTTTCAAATTTTTCTATGTTTTATTTTCTTTCTTTTTGTTTTAACACCTCACCTTTCTTCCTTATTTTATTTTATCTTATTTTGTTAAAAAAATAAATTAAATCTCTAAAAATTTAAAATTTTAATTGAAAAAATAGTAATTTAATAAAATTTGATATTTTTTTATATTTTTTTCATGCATATGTGTATTAAAAATTATAAAAATATAAATTTTTATATTTTGTATTTAAATTTTATAATTTTAAATTTTAAGACATATTTTATGATGTTGAGTAATTTTACTAGTTCATCATTAAAATATTTAAATTGTAAATTCATCATTATTGTAATATAGGTTGTGTGAAGTAAATTGCATTATCATTCATTGTTGTACTATTACTAGATATTAACTATTTCAAATAAATTGAATTTAAAATAAAATTACATAGTTAATATTAATATTTATGTTAAAAGTGTTATTATTATAACTTGTAAAAATTATAAATTTATTATTATAAACCTTTATTATACAGATATAAATTTTTTCTGTCAATATGTAATATTTTTAATTTTTATTTAAGATAGAAATATAACGTATTTTATTGATTTATTATTAATACATTGCAGATTGATATTAATTCTAAAGAAAAAAAAATCTTATTCACACAAAAAATAAAAATAAATAATAGATATTATAAGATAAATAATAAACAGTAAAATTAAAATATCAAATATAAAAAATAAATAACAAAAATATGACATCATAGCAAAACAAATTCAGTTAATGACCAAAAACAAAGTTCTTGAGAAACTGAAGTTGAAATCCGTTTCGCAAAATATGAGTATTAATTCAAATGTGTGTACGCGCGCGCGGGCGCGTATTCAATAAGGCTAATTACTTTTGGTTAGGGTGCGGCTTATGTGGACTTTAGTACTATTTTTGATACACATCGAGTCCAACTTTGTTCCTCTTTTCGATCAAAAACATCTTTGTTACCAATAAAATCTCTAGCTTTTTAAGTTGGATTGGAAGGGAAGATGTTTTTAATCGTGAGAAATGAGTGGATCTCACCGACAAATAGGGATGCAAATTCTCATACTACCTCCAAAGTAACACTAGCTAAAAAGGACAGGGCTCTAGAATTTTTCTTTTTTTTTTTTAACAATGTCGAGCTAATTTGCGTATTACTCTTTTTTGTAAGTAATTTTAAAGATGTATCCCTCATGTCGGCTTCATGCTTTTATTTTTGAATTTGCTTCCCACGAGCATTGACAAGAAGAAAAATTGATTGTCTTGCTAACTGGATTAACTATTGAATAAGTTCTAGGTGCATTTGACTAATCTAGACCATACAAAAGTGAATGTAACCCCACGAAGGTTTTTCATTAAGATTTGTGGCCAACTGAATCCTAGAGGTGTGTCATATATTTGTAAGAAGAGAGAAATTAGTTAGCATAATTTTGTGGGGGTAAAAAAAGAGCTTTAATTCTTAAAAAACTAGTTGCTGTAAAAAAAAATTAAAAAAAAAAAATTAATTCTTAAAAGATTCGAAGCTACTGTCCAATTTCAGAGAAGGGTTGTGGGGTAGGACCAGCATCTACTCGTGGGGCTTTTTCCGGTGTCTTTTTTCTCTTCTTTTTCATTTTACTTCCTTATTAAACTTATTTTGAAAAAAGCCTCACTTTGAGACCAGCTAATCCAATTATCCAATAGTCTGCGTATTTATTAAAGAACGTGGTCCTGTTAAAATTGGTCATCCATTTTATTTTCAGTATTGGGCCCCCAATTAAAAGCAACCCCACCTGTCATAATTGTCCAGGCTCGATGTTAACATGATTAAAATAGTGAAAGGATGAGTTAAAAAAAGAGAGATGAACACCCCCTTTTTTGGTTCTCCCTCGGCACTTTTGTCAGTTCTTAGATGGTGCTATGCAAATTCTGGGTTCAAATCTGTTGTTTGTCGTCTCGTCTTTTAAAAAAAAAAAAAAAAATTTTTTTTTTTGGGTACTTTCCAAGTACTTCGAATTGTTGGTAACATAAATTAAAGAGGAGGGCCAGAGGCCAATGAAACACCATAACAAAAATCTAGTATTTTGTCCAAACTGATAAAGCGGCTTCAATTTAAGATGTGCATGCAAAACGGGAAAGTTTAAAATTAATTTTAAATCTTTTTAATTTTTACAATATAATTCTATACTTTAAAATTTTTTTATTTCATCCTTATACATTTGTATGCTGTTTTAGTTTATAATAATTTTAAATAAAAAATAGTCAAGTTGTTAATTTTGTAAATTGATCATATAATATATATATATATATATAAATTAATAGAAATACACATATTTAGAATATTTGAATTTTTAAATTAATTTCAAATTTTTGGAGATTTTTTTAATATAGTTATAGATATTTAAATTTTTTTAATTCTACCTAATTAATAAATAGAGTTAATAATATGACAATTTTTTGTTTAAAACTATCTTAAATTGAAATAAAATACAAATATTGAGAATTTAAATAAAAAAACCTTTTAAAATATAAAACTACATTACAAAAATTGTTTAGAATTAATATTGTGTTTATCTCTCACAGGAATTCAAATCCTAAGATTAAAGACGGATCCATGTGGGAGTTGGAGGGGAAGGAAACTCAAAATTCAATATTTCAAAATTGGAAGTGTGTGTAACACAACAAAATATGATATTTAAAATAACTCGAATTTAAATTCAACTCAACTCGCCCATTTGCTACCTTTACACAATAGGTCAAACAATGAACCAAGCAAAGATAACGGTGGCAGTGGATCCAGTGGGTTTACAACGCGATGGTTCGATGTACTTTAAGATGGAATTGGCATCAGACAAGATTCTTGTGTCACATTGCTGTAGAGTACTGGTGAGTTTCACATTGCATTGCAAAAGGTGGACCTGGGTTTTCTGTAATTCTTCAATACCAACCAGCAGGCCCATTGGCAACACTCTTTGAAGGATTTCCGCTCTTTTATAAATGAAACAACAAGAATGTCATTGCTTCAAAGTTCAAGCCATATGGTATGGATACTTTTCCATGCATCTTTTCTTTACCTCAACGTTTAGAATTCAATTAAAGCACAACACCATGAGGCTAAGAGTGAGAAATGCATGGAAATGCAACAATCCCTAAGAGTAGCAAAAAGCTATTAAAAAGAACTTAAATTTTATAAATTAAACCTCCTAAATCGCAAAAATATTTTTATACTAAAGAATTATTATTTTTTAAAAAAAATTTATAGCCCTAATAGAACTATACATTTATCAACAGAAAAGGATAGCAGTGCCAAAGTCCAAAGTTCAACGATTGCCCTGCAATACCTAATAGACGTCTAAATTTACCTAGATATGAAGCAAGTCGTTCATCCACTATAAAACCATAAAATGAATACTAATACGAGATCTAAACTAAAAGTTACAAGTTGACATATAATCAAGTACACCACTCTGTAAGCCATTGGAAAGAAGAGATAGATAAGGCGATTTCAGTAGATCATCCTTGTTTAGCCTATGTAACTATAACAGAAGTATAATAGAAGGAGTGAAATGAATCACTTGAAGAGCATTTACAACAACATAAACCAGATGACTAACAGCAGAAAGTTACGATCACCAAGCGCCAGAGTAAACTATTGAAACATAAACTTCCTTTTTTAGGCCTTTCTGTTGCTTGATATATGCACGTCAAGGAACCACATCAGCATCACTTTTATTTTAAGATAAAGAAATGAACTGCGTCAGCATCATTCAAAATCTCCTTGTCATTAACAATCCCTTTAATTGGAGTGCATATGCTATTTTTCAAAATCATCATTCACCTGGTATAATAAATATATACGCTATCACTCTTTTTAAGTTTGTCATCTGGTGTCGTGACAAGTAACATTTTGCCAAGTCCCTAGGTTCGAATCCCAACTTTGTTATGATATTTTAAAAGTTGGTTCGTTAATTGTTTTTGCCTCATTTATAAAATTTGCCCCCATCAAGATTTATTATAGATTTGTCCCTGCCTAGAATACGTCCAAAATAGAGAGAATTACATCTAACATACTAAGTTTATGAGATGATCACATTTTAAATACTACATTTTTTAAAATTATTAAAAAAAAAAAAAACAAAACACTGAATCTCAAAGTGCAATAACAGACATTTTTTGTTTTGTAAATGTTAGTAAAAACTAGTTTTTATTACAGGAATGCCATTTAAAAGGGTCAAACTAGGCAAAATGTCCTTGTCAAGAAAAAAAAAAAAAAGATTATATCCATTAAAATGGACCTTCCAAGCCCCAGTGCTCTCGCTATCAATCTTCCAAGCTGTTGGAATGTCCTTAAGGCATCGGTCTGGCTGCGGAAAGCATGACTGTCATCATAATGACATCTTTAAGTGATAATCCACAATGAAAGAGGGCAATGAATGGCCCAATTAAAGGCATAAATGCAGAGATTGACACAATAAAAAAGCATGAATGGCACGCCAAAAAGCATAATGAGGTATTTAATTTTTATTTTATTTTATTTCTTAAAATCACTGCATGGTGGCTAAATTCATATCTCGCCTTGCTCTCTCCCGACTTCCCTTTTTATTTCCTTAATTTCTTCTTTTGCATTTTTTACCACGGCCACCGTCATCGAGGTGTTGTTTAACCAAATCTCAAAACCGTCAAAGCAAATCTAGAAAAAGCAAAGATTTTGATTTTTTCCCAAAAAAAAAAAAAAGAAAAAGAAAAAAGTTGTCAGAGATCGATGTGATGAAAAAGGAGCAATCGGAACGGTTGTCAACAAACCAATGAATAAGAAGAAGATTGTCTAGTGATGAGAGAGACAGCGGAGACAGAGGCGGGTATGCGATTTTCGGGGTTGTTTAGACTCATTGCATCTTTTTACTTTACATAAAAAGGTAATAAGATCCTTTCGCGAGTTTTTGTCTCTATTCACTATTTACTAATAGTCGTTAGTCATAGTATGCTTTCTGTAATTTTTAAGAATATAGTATGTGAAGTATAATTATCCTTGAAACTTGGTACATTAGATATAATTTTCTCATCTAAAAATGGGAAGTGAGTCAAGGCCCTACGCAGGGCATCAAACTATAGGGGCCGTGTAGAGCCTACCATGAAAACCCTGGGTGAGGACGATTAACACCCCATGAGGGGAGAGTGAGTGAGTCAAGACCCCGTAAACACCTTGACAAAAAAAAAGTGGAGGGTTGTCCAGACCCTGTGGTGAGGAGCTGGGGAAGTCGTCACCTTAACGTCGGGCTAAGGTTAACCGGCAACTCTCTTACATGGGCTTGAGGAGGTACCCACCTAGGTCACCCCCAATGTCTCTCAAGTGTCAAGACGGATCATGTAGTCATTCCCCTGTCTTTGCAACGCTGTGTTTAAAGACCTCGTAAGGAAAAGATTGTTGAATTCAAACAGTGGCCTTGCTCCTTAACAGGATAATTAGTTAGTTCAGCAACTCAAAGGCATGTAAGAACAAATAGCCAGTCTCAAAAGATAACGTTGCGCTTTGTTTGTGAAGTCCTATAAGCGCATAAAACTTCCTCTCACTAAGGAATCCAGAATGCCCCAATTAAAGATATATGTGTCTTTAGGCATGCTTTTGTTTAGATTGGTGAAGTTCACCCGTACGTGTCATTTTTCGTTATGCATTTTTCCCATCACCATAGGCACAACACTTTTTGAATAAAGTCCACTTGTATCAACTTTTCGACTTCTTCCTCAAAGGCTAAGTGCTTTTCAAGAGATGAGTTATGCCTTTTCTGTTTAACGAGGGTTGGTCTTGATAAGCCACCTCAGGTAATGCTAAGCCCTACTCCATACTCGCTTAAGGTCTAACTGAGCTAGATATCGAAGTGCTAACATTGGGAAGCACTTCTGGCCCCAATTTACTTTTATTTTAGGAGCCTCTGTTTTCAGCTCTTGGCCTACTTGAACCATTAGCCTAGGACTCATCATTGTACAAAAATCTTTGTCTTCATCCTTCTTTCACCCACTTACAGAACTCTCCTACACACCTCTAGTGGCGAAGCCACATATTGGCTTGCCCCATCAGATTTTCTAAAAATTAGGATTTGATATGAAAAGTTTGAAGTCATCCTAATAAAAATTAACTTTGCCCCCACTAAAAAATAAAATTTCCCCAAATTAATTTAAAAATTAAAGATAAAAATAATTTTATATCAAATAAAAAGTTACAGGGTACAAAAATTTTCTAAACTCAAATTTTTTAATCTTCTCTTTATTAATATTCATAAATTATTTATTATATATTTTATTTTTAAACTATCTTGTTTATCTTTCTATCAAATATTAAAAATAAAATATGTATCTAGTATAATTTATTTTTATCTACCTATATAAAGGAATAACATTAAAATTTATTTTCAAAACTCGTTTATAAGTTCAATTTAAATAAAAATAAATTTCACTTATATGAATTTATAAACAACTCGTATAAATTTATTAGAAAACTTATTTAATGTGTTCAGTAGGATTTATTATTTAATTTTAGATTATAATTATATATTTATAATTATATATTAAAATTAAATATTTTTATTCATTAATTAATTAGTTTTATAGAAATTAATATTTTCATCATTTTAATTTTAGTTATAATACAAGATTTTTATAATTATAATTAATTCTATTAATATTATAAAATTAAATAAATTATTTTTTATAAAAATTTTACAAATTTTGTTTAATAATAAGTAAACTCGTTAAAAATTACTTGATATTAATTTAAATAATTTATACTCAACTTAGCTTTATGCTGATACTGAAGCAGGTCTGCAGCCTTACATATTTTTGCAACCACTAATTCTGAATCTGCCACTGTTCACCTCACTCCATCTCCATCTTGGCTAATCAATCAACAACATAATTTCTCTCCCTTTCTTCCTTCGCGCCAAAATAACCACAATTCCTGCCTCCTCCATAGTATTAGACGCGTTATGAACATAAACACATGCTGCCACGGTCGTCTACACATCTTAAATCCATCTCCACCACCAATCCCTCTAATCCCTGCCACTGTCTTGAGAAGGGTACCACAATGGCTTGCTTCATTGTTAACCGCTCATATAAATTGTCATTAACAACCCTCCGCCAAACCCTCCCCACCTCTTTTGAGCTAGCATATAAAAACCTCGTCGTCCCATCACTACCCTCGCAATCCCTCGATCCCTCTAGACTTGACTTCCCAAAGACCGAAGGTAAGTTTTTCTCTTATAATTTCCTTGTTTTTTGATCCATTTAGATTTTCCTATAATGCATATAAGTTTGTTTTGGGAAAGATTTAGTCTACTTGGCATGCAAGTTAACTCGAGAATATTTGTATCATAAAGATTAAAAAGAGAGTGCAAGGTGGTTAACATATTAATGGAGTATTTATAATTATGTTTTAATAACAAGGTGGCTAACATGGCACACCAACACAAAAGCTTAAACTAATAATTATGCTTTCAAATGAATAAACATCAGTTAGAGAACATTAGTTATCTCAAATTTCAAGTCCGGCGCCTTGGGTCCACATTTCACAAGTATAATATTGGTTTTTTCATTACACTCAAGTATATAATATTATATCTGTGTGTGGATAACAGTAACACACAAGCACATGATACGAGGATACCTAGCGTATATCCTAACTATTTGCTATCTTTAAGGTTTAGGTGAGAAGCCTATCCTTCTACAATGTCGATCGAAGATCAGCATTGTGTGTAACAAATTTGTGGACCGGCAAGGCAGTCAATTTTGGCGCACTAACCCTATTTAAGGACTGTTCTTGAAAGAAAGAATATTACAAACTTTTGAAGACAATCGGAAAACGCAAGTCATGAAATTATAAAAGATACTGTTGTAAGAATAGGGTTGTTGTGATCTAGTGGTTAAAAGTTTCGTTCATATCATGCAAATTATGAGTTTGAATTCTTGTCAAAATGTTCAGTAAAATTAACTATATGTCCAATTTTATACTGTTGTGAAAATGGCTGATGACCTTGACTGGAGACCAGAAAGTTCACTCCTCCACGACTTCAATCTATAAGACTCAGCTCACTATGTAGTATGGTAGAACATGGGGTATTACCCTTACTTTTTTATTTTATTGAAAAAAAAAAAAAAGAAATTAGGAAAGATGCATTTCCATGGAGTGGAAAGTCTATAGGACAGCAAATTGTTGTCTCATGCGAGGTAAAAGCACCCAATCACACAAAGGAAATTAAAAAAGTTGTATGACTACATTAAGTTTTGATTTTAGAACGAGGGATACTGTGATGAGAATTTAATTAAATTTCTTAGAAGTTGCTTAGCGAAAAAATTAAATTGCTTAGTAGTTGGACCATGAACATAGGCGGATCCACCTAAGGACGAGTGTAATTTTGCCAAAAGTTACTGTCATAAATTTCTTTATTTTTGGCCCCATTTTTTTCCACAACTTTTCTTTTCCTGCCCAAGTCCCTTTCTATTCTTCTCAGAATTTTTTCTTTTTTCCTTATTTCTTATCTTTAAGAATCTGAACATTATTAATAAATATGAATAATGAGTTGACAACAAAAAAGAAGGATGACCATAAAAACTTGGTTTTTCTCGTAAATAAAGAATGAAAGTTGTAAAAAACTAAAGGGTGTGCATTGTTTCCATCTTATAAGTATCTCTTATGCCACAAATTTTTCTTGATCCATTCCTAATAGTTAAACATGCCATGACAAATAAACATACTTCTATTTTGTGTACCACTAAATGTGCAATTAATCTAGTAGTATTATATCTAAAGATAGAGGTAAGACTATCTCTTGTTTTTTTTCATGTAATCCCAAAACTCAATTGGAATCTTAATTGTATTATCATTTCCTAACTCAAAACTAATGAATTGTAAATAAACCTGTATCGTGTGCTTCCAATGTGGGTAATCAAAATCATTCAAACTAAAAGGTATATTTATGGGATATCCAAAAGTGGTGATAAGGTGGATGTTAGTAATAGTGATGAAGATTCAAGTGGCATAGATGTTGATATATACATAGGTGATGACTCTTTACCTTAGAGTGACATTATAAGAGAGGGAAGAATAATGGTAATATTGTGTGTCATTATGAAAATTGAAGTTGATTTTTTCATATTTGGCTTTTGTTTTTTTTTTTTTTTCAAAGTTGTTGCAGATTTAAGTGTCATAAACTTAAATGAAGTGAGATTGATCCTTTTAGAGATCAATTACACTTAGATTTATGAATCTAAGGTATGGGTTTTGAAAAGGTAAGTGGATTTTAAAAAAAGAGAATTTCACTTTTCAAGCATAACATATCCACTCATATAAATTGACTTACACTTCTAGTTTGATTAACTTATTGCTTTTAGATAACAAAGATTAATTTTCACCTTTCAAGTATAACATGTCCAAATAATTATGTAACACATATAATCATACCTTAAAACATATAAAAACATATCAAATTACAATAATCACATAATTGAAAGATCAATTTGACTTAATCATGTCTAATTTCTCTCTAATAGCTCACTTAATAGTTTGGCAAAGATATCAGTTAATTAATCTTTAGTGTTCACAAAATCCAAGGATGCATCCTCTTTAAATATAGGATTACTAATGAAATTGTGTCTTAAGTCAATATCTTTGGTACAAGCATGGTGTATGAGGTCCTTTGTTATAATGATTGCATTTATATTATCACACTTGATAGGCATATGAGAGTAAGACAATTTAAAATTCTCTAAAGTTTGTTTCATTTAAAACAATTAAATATAGTTTTTACTATCATATACTTTACTTTAGTTATAGAAAGAATAGCTGAACTTTGCTTTATACTATTTCATAAGACCAAGATTTGACTAAGGAATTGAGATGCATTAAAGATGCTCTTCTTTTCAATCCTATCTCCTATAAAGTCTAAGTTTAAGTAACTAAGTTAAAGTTTGATCCCTTATAATATCAAATTCCTAAACTCCTGATTCCTCTCACATTTTTAAGCACTTTTTTAAGGGCAACTAAGTTTAACTCTCTTAGGTTATGTTGAAATCTTACACATAAGTAAACAATAAATATCAAGTTTAGTATACTAGTAATAAGATAGAGAAAACTACCAATTATACATTTGTATTATTTTTCATCCATAACTTTACCATTTATATCATTTTTTAACTTTGTAGAGGTGGTCATTAAAGCATGGCAAGATTTAGAATCATTTATGCCAAACTTTTTTAATAGTCCCTTTGTATACTTAACTTGGTTGATGAAGATTTTATCCTTTATTTTCTTGATATAAAGTTTAAGGAAGAAGTTTAATTGTCTTATTAAACTCATTCAAAATTCTATTTCCATGTCAATACCAAAATCCTTACATAATATCTCATTAGTAGTACCAAATATGATGTGATCAATATAAATTTGAATAATCAAGAAATCCTTACCTTTAGATATGGTTAAATTAATAATACCAACTTTACTTTTAGTGTAACTTTTGTCAACTAAGAAAGAATTTAATTTTACATTCCAAGCCTTCGACATATGTTTTAACTTATATAAAACTTTTGTAAGCTTGTAAATATGGTTAAGAAATTCTTTACTCTCAAAGTTAGGCATTTGGTCAACATAGAATTTCATCATAATATACTTATTAAGGAATGCATTTTTCACATCAATTTGGTATACCTTAAATTTGTTTTATAATGTAAATGTAAGTAACATTTTAATAGTCTTAGAAATATGAGCTTTTTAACATGAAGAGTGATAAGACAATCTTGGAGATATACATGAGATTTACCAATATAATTAATCTACCTAACAACCTTGGGAAAGATATTGAGACAAGTAATCTTATATAGAAGATATGAAGATCAATTTTAAAGTTTTGGAATCTTAAAGTAATTGCAATCACTAAATTCAAAGACCTAAATGCCTTAAACTTGAATGAGTTGATAGGATTTCTACTGACTTATGAGATGACCTTTACTAAGAAAGTTATTGAAAAAATGAAATTAGTTGTTTTTAAAATCTTCTTTTTTAAGGAAAATGATAATGATGATGATAGTGACTAATACAATTAAAAAGATAAAGAAGAGCTTACCATGTTGACCAAAAAGATCATATAACTTTAGAAAAAGAAAAAATAAATTGACAAAAGATCCTTTAAAAGTAATCAAGATAAGGATGAAATCATTTGATATAGTTATAACAAACCTAGTCATATTATTTATAACTATCCTACAAAGAAGAAGAAGGAAAGAAAGCTAGTAAAAAAAGTGCTTAAAATTGCTTAAGATGACCCAAGTGACTTAAAAAATGATTTTTGATGATTTTGGAGTTAACTTGACATTTATGGTTATAAAGCATGAGGTAAACTTTGATTGTAATACTTCTAATGGTATTGAGACTTTGATTAATGAATTATATGATACTATAAATTACATAGATAAAAAACTTAAATACATGACTATTAAGAACAAAGGTCTTCATATTGAAAATGTCTTTATGAACATGAAGTTGGATCTTTGAAAAGTTAGATTTCTTTCTTACAAGTTGAGAATGCTTCTTTAAAAGATTAGATTAAGTCACTTACTTAGAAAAATAGTGAATTGGACAATATCTATAATAGAGAAAGACTTGTGAAGTTCTTGGATAATAATATTCATCTCAAGAAAGAAATTTTTAAGTTTTGAGCGTCTCACTATAAGTTTGCTAAAAATAAAGATAAATTAGACATAATGCTTGACTTTTAAAAGTTTTAAGATAAGAAAAGTGCTTTAAGTTAAGTGTTTTATGCATATCAACCTAAAACTTCTAATTGTAAAAAAACTCATTTTCATATGTATACACAAGCATCTAGTATCATAACACATAAGAATACTCATACATTATATCATAGTAAAAAAATATCACACAAGCTTGCTTATATATACACAAGGAATATACAAAAGCAGAAAGCATTTCATAGGTATATACATTCTTATAAATAGTGGTATGATCATGATAGATATAGTTTTTATACATAAAGATATTATGTTAGAGATCATGCTAGATATTGTTTCTATGGTGACTATAGTCACAAGTAATATTCAAGTAATTTGAGATAAAACCTAAATGGTTATCCTCATATAGGTGTTTAACACACCAAAACTAATACTTAAGGACTTAAAAGAATTTTGGTACTTAAATATAGATAAATTGTTTGTAAGTATATTTTAAGAGCAACATGAAAAAAGATGAATGGTTTCTAAATAATGATTACTCTAAACATATGATAATGAATCATGTTTTCCTTAAAAAAATTGATGGTAAAATAATGGTATTTGGAGACAATGCTAAAAGAAAGATTATTGGTATTGGTAAAATAAATAAGGAAAAATCTCTAATGATTGACAAGGAACTTATTTAATTTATTAAGTATTAGTTAATTATGTGACAATAATTATATGATATCATTTAAGTAAAATGCCTATCATATTGCTTATTCCAAAACAAATAACTTTTTAATTGTCTTTGAACAGTCAAAAAATATGTATATTATTAATTTACATACTTTGGCTAAACAAGATGTTAAGTACTTTGCATTTATTAGTGAAGAATCATATATGTGACATTGAAAGTTGGGTTATACAGGTATGAAATAACTATCAAAGTTTAATTAACATAACCTTGTAAAAGGTATTGCAAAGTAAAATTTAAAAAGGACAAGGTGTGTTATGCATATCAAATGAGTAAGTGAAGTAAATGCTCATTTAAAAACAAAAAGGTATTATATACCTTACAATTATTACATATGAGCTTATTTGGTCCTATTTACGTTTCATCCTTAAGAGGTAAATCATATGCATATGTCATTGTATTTAATTATGGTAGATTTGCATGAGTTAACTCATAAGGATAAGTGCTTAAAGACCTTTAAAAGTTTTTGTTAGTAAGTCAAAAATGAAAAGGAGTATTATATCACTTCAATTAGAAGTGATCATAGCCATAAATTTAAGAATGAAGGTTTTAAAAATTCTTGTAATTCTCAAGGTATCTCTTATAACTTTTTAACTCCAAAAACTTCACAATAAAATGAATTAATTGAAAAGAAAATTTGAACATTACAAGAGATAATTAGAACCATGTTAAATAAGTATAATCTTCTTTAACACTTTTAGGTATAAGCAATCCACATTACTTGTTATATGTCTAATAGAGGTTTCATTTATTCAATTCTTGTAAGGACTTCTTATAAGTTGCGAAATGAGAGAAAATATAGAATAAACTTTTTACATGTCTTTGGTTGCAAGTGTTATATTTTAAATACAAAAGGTAACTTAGGCAAGTTTAATTTTAAAGCAAATGAAGGTAACTTCTCTGGATATTCTTTTAATAGTAAGGCATATAGGGTGTTCAATAAAAACTCTTTTGTTATAAAGAAGTTTATGTATATTGCATTTGATGAACTTAACATCTTCCTTCCTAGAGAGGAATAATTAGATGACTTTGTAAGGTCAAACAAAAACTTAGATAAGGAAAATAAATCATCAAGAATCAATAACATTTTATGTTCAAATGGAATAAAGTGAATAATTTGAAGTGAATAAGTCAAATCTTTTAAAGAATAACAATCTTGACAATATTATTCAATGAATTTTAAGAGAATGAAAGCATGTTAGAAAAAAATTTTAAGATCAAATTATTGGTAACTTTTTTAATTTTTTAAAGACTTGGTCTATATTTAGGAACACAAGTATTGTAGTACTGGTTTCACAAATAAAACCAACACATGTAGAAGATAAATTGGTTAACCATTCTTAGTTGCATGTAATAGAGAATGAGTTCAATTAGTTTGACAAAAATAAGATCTAAACTTTAGTATTAAAACTTAGTAATTATCTTATTAAAGGAATCAAGTGGACTTTTAAAAATAAACTTGATGAAAATGATTAAATTATGAAAAATAAAATAAAGTTAATTGTCAAAAAGTATTATGAGTACATTATGAGACTTTAGTAAAAATTATTAAAGGAATTGATCACACTAGCCAACAAAAACAACGAATCAAGATAATTGAAAAAAATTTATTATATTTTTTACCAAAAGATTAACACAAAATATACCTATAGTGCATAAGGCACCTTTATATTGTTTATATCAAAGTTTGTTAAATAGTGCTCAATCACCTAATTAAGAATTGTAGGCATTCAAAACCCCCTAAGAGATAGATATTAAGGAAAATATTTTATTATATAAAAATATTAAAAAAATAAGAAAAATAAATATAAATGTAAATATTGATACATTATAATTATTTAGTTATATTTAATTATTATATATATAAAAATATCAATTATAACTAAAGTTATAATGTACTTATATCTAATCTCACTTTTATTTTTTTTTAATAAAATTCTATTTCTTAAGTTCATAAATTTACAAAGATTATGAATAGCTATATTAGTTATCTTAATTTAGTTGACAGTTTCATTACATGGCATGACCAACATTGTTATACACACATTTATGGTCTAGCGCATATATTGAAATATTAAAATTATACAATGAACAAGAACCATGCGGTTACACATCTTTGATGCCTCCATATAACTTCTATAACAAGTTAACATCTTCTCTGCAAAATTTCTCCCTACATAAGCGAGCATAAAATCCCTATGTTAAGTTCAACTGTCGACATCCTTGTTCTAGATGGATGTATGTTTTTCCAAGTTAAAGCCATTAAGCTCCCTCTTTATGAAACTTTAAGCTAGGACCAATTCTTTAACTGCTTGAATTGGAATTCAAGTAAAAAAGGGTTCTTGACTTCTTGACGTTATTGGCTCTTTATTGTCAAGCAAATTCTCCTCTAGATATGACGATGACCATTTGCGAGTATATTTCCATTTAATCGATTATATCCCAGTTTAGTATAAAACCGCAAACTTTGGTCACAGATAATTCCAATTTTTCTCATATTAATCACTTCATCTCATGCGTGTGTGTGTGTGGGTGACAGATCAGTTGATCGATCACACAAGCTCACCATTTTGTGAGCTACGGGTTGAGCTGACTTCTTGTCGCGGACCACAACAAATGAACAACCTTAAGCTATCCATGACATCGACCAGGGAAGGAGGCAACCAGAAAGCCTTCTTATCTTTCTTTCATGGTTTCGCCAAGCAAAAACAAATTAGGAGAAGACAGATAAAAGGAAAGAGGAAAAAGAAAAAAAGATAACATAAAACTGGCAGCGTACTCAAACAGACACTAAGGACTGAGGTAGTTAAGTAAAAGTTTTCTATTTCATGTCCCTATCGATGCTATTAATACAACAAGTCTGCATGAAATACATGTGGTTCAACAGAAAGGTATGCCAAGTACCAGTAGCCCCGCCATCATGTCGAGACAGAGAACTTTCCATTCGTCCCTTCTTCTAAATGCTTTATTTTTTATCCTGACCTGTCTAGCTGCTGCAAATGTAGACGAGCAAAAGGTGTGGGGTCCTTCACTATATGATATTTTCGTTTGCTTCTCAGGTAGTTATGGTAATCCTTGATCGATGAACAGGAATTTTACATTGCTTATCTTGGAAATCTTCCGACAGACAATGTTTCTACAGCACAAACACATATTGATATCCTTGAAACCGTCAGGAGGAAGTATGTTTACTCCAACATATTATGATGGGATAGCATGTAAATGGGACTTTATATCTTCTCTGACTTAAACTCACCATGTTCTTGTGTGAACAGTAATCAGGATGCCAAGGAATCCATCGTATATAGCTACACAAAGAGCTTTAATGCATTTGCGGCAAAGCTGTCCAAAGCTGAAGCCAAGAAGTTATCTGGTATGTGAAACAATCCACATGCGTATGTTTCCTTCTTATTTACATGTGGTTTCCAATTTTCAGTTGGAGCTCGTAACCTTACGGGTGACTTGGTCTGAATGTTTAGGCCTGGACTGTGTTTTGTCTGTGTTCCAAAATCGGTATCACAAGCTACACACGACGAAATCATGGGACTTTGTTGGGCTACCTAAGACAGCAAAAAGGCATTTGAAAGTGGAGAGAAACATTGTCGTTGGTCTAATGGACACAGGTTTGCAGCTTTTTTGTGCTGAGTTTTGATTTTGCAAGTATAAAAATGAAAAAATTTCTTGTGCAAACAATGTGTCTACGGGTGTTCCAGGGATCACCCCACAGTCCGAGAGCTTCAAGGACACAGGCTTTGGTCCTCCGCCCAAAAAATGGAAAGGCACGTGCGGCCGATTTGCAAAATTCTCAGGATGTAACAAGTAAATTGTTCTTCCATTCATATGCTCCGAATTAGCATATATGCCCCCTGAAAGCTGAAAGAAGAAATTTTCAATTATGAGTGCTGTCATTGGATGCAGAAATGTGAAAATATGACACAACCAGATCATTTTCAGGAGTCTTGTTCGGTTTCAATTCGGAAAGCTTAATAGCCTAGTTGAAATGTCCAGCCAAAAGTATTTATGCTTACATCAATAGAGAGGCCAGCATGATACAGACGTTTTGCATTCCTGTTCTGAAGCAACAATCAATGAACACAAGGGATATATTTTAAAAAGTTAATTTCGAAAACATGATTAGGCATGATTGCAAGTTCTTTTGCATGTAGTGCGTTAAACGTAATTGAAGAGTATCTCTCGTGTTATGTGGCTATCATGTGAATCTCCGCAATTTGAACCTCTGTATTGAAAGGTAATACAAGTTCCATACTTCAAGAAACAATATCAAATAACTAAACATTTATTTCAACTTAACAGTTTATCTGGAAATAGTCGTTAAGATGGCCTCAGACATGTTTCTTTTTCTCCATACTCGCTGGTCTTGCAGCAAAATTATAGGAGCTAGATACTTTAAGGCGGATGGAAATCCAGACCCCAATGATATCTTATCTCCAGTTGATGTGGATGGACATGGGACACACACATCATCAACAGCAGCCGGGAATCGAGTTCTAGATGCAAGTCTATATGGGCTAGCCAAGGGTACTGCAAGGGGGGCAGTGCCCTCTGCCAGAGTGGCCATGTACAAAGTTTGTTGGGCCAGTTCGGGTTGTGCAGATATGGACATACTTGCCGCATTTGATGCTGCTATTCATGATGGTGTTGATGTTATATCAATATCTATTGGAGGAATTAGTGGTTCTTACGCATCAGATGCATTAGCCATAGGTGCATTTCACGCTATGAACCACGGTATTATTACTGTGGCCTCTGCTGGGAATGATGGGCCAACTCTAGGTGGTGTGTTGAACCACGCACCCTGGATCTTGACTGTGGCGGCTAGTGGCATTGACAGGACGTTTAGGAGTAAAGTTGAGTTGGGAAATGGCAAGAATATCTCGGTAAGCTCTTCATCTGGTTTATTTGGTAGCTTGGTAAAATGATCAAAAGAATTTTGATCTAGCCTCTAGTTTCGCATAGTATCATGAATTCCAGAGTTTTGGTCTGTAACGATCAAAATCAATATATTCTAGGTAGAAAATCTATGTATAACTGGTAAAGTAACTGGTTTTCGCCCGCAATGTAACACAGGGAACTGGGGTGAGCACGTTTGAACCAAAGAAGCTATACCCACTGGTTAATGGAGCCGATGCAGCCATAAACAATGAAAGCAAGAGAAATGCAGGGTACTGATTAACTCTTTCACTAACCAACCATGAAATGAACAATTTAGAAAGTATTGACATCTACTCCCATTGCAGATATTGTCTTGATGGCTCATTGGATCCAAACAAGGTGAAGGGAAAGATTGTTCTCTGCCAGCTAGGATTGTGGGGTGCTGATTCTGTTGTCAAAGGAATTAGAGGGATAGGCACCATTATTGAGAGTGAGCTATTTCTTGATGCTGCTCAGATTTTCATGGCACCAGGGACCATGGTTAATGCTACTGACGGTGACACCATCCACGATTACATACATTCCACAAGGTAATAGCAGTTCCTATATCTTGGTAATGCCTGAAACATGATATTCGTCCCTAATTTCACATTCAGCGTCTTTATGAGTTGGAACTAGTCTGATAAGCTGTCTCAAGAACACTCAATAGACGTATGCCAGGTGTGGGACACCCTGTAATTGAATGATTTTTACCGTGCAATGCAGATCGCCATCAGGAATAATACACAGATCCCAACAAGTAGATATTCCAGCTCCGTTTATTGCTTCATTTTCATCTCGGGGTCCAAATCCAGGATCGCAGCATGTCCTCAAGGTATTCAATGCAAATGACAATATGCAATTCCACATACGGCTTTCACTCAACTTTCCATTTACCAACTAAAACAAAACATGATGTCTGATTGACAATGATATTACAGCCTGATGTTGCAGCACCTGGCATTGACATTTTAGCATCTTACACCCCATTGAAGTCGCTCACTGGGAGAAAAGGGGACACTCAATTCTCACAATTTACACTCATGTCTGGCACTTCCATGGCTTGCCCCCATGTTGCAGGGGTAGCCGCCTATGTAAAGTCTTTTCACCCGGATTGGACACCTGCAGCAATCAAATCTGCCATCCTCACCACAGGTAACAAAATTATAATACACAAAATTCCCACTTTCTATATTTCAAAACCAACTACGCAAGATTATTAATATTACGGTCTAAAACTTTTTTCCTATCTTTATCAAGCGAAACCCATGAGTCGGAGAGTTAATAATGACGCAGAATTTGCCTACGGTGCTGGTCAAATAAATCCAACCAGGGCTAGAAGCCCTGGCTTAGTCTATGACATGAACGACATGTCGTACATCCAATTCCTATGTCATGAAGGCAACACTGGTTCATCCTTAGCTCCATTGGTGGGTTCCAAGTCCGTAAACTGTTCCTCATTGCCTCGGGGACTCGGGTACGATGCTCTTAATTACCCCACCATGCAACTAAGCGTGAGAAGCGACAAAGAGCCGACGGTGGGCGTTTTCCGGAGGAGGGTTACCAACGTCCGTCCGTTTCCTTCCGTCTACAAAGCCATCGTTGAGGCCCCCAGAGGAGTGCAAGTCAAGGTGACACCCACGAGCCTGAATTTCACTAGAGCATTGCAGAAACGAAGCTTCAAGGTCGTTGCTAAGGCAAATCCCATGTCGAGTTCTGCACAAATTTTGTCGGGTTCGCTTGTGTGGAAGAGCCGTTGCAACGTTGTAAGAAGTCCCATCGTCGTTTTCAGACCACAGGAGTGGAATTCGCTTTAATTTAATTTTTAGCACTGCCACTAGAAATTAATTACGGGCAAGTATAGAGATGTTATGCTTGTGTAAAATATTTATCTTTGTTTTAATAAAATATCTTGTTGATGTTATTATAAATTAATTAAACACACTTTGATTGTCTCGAAAAACAAAAGAAAAGGCACACTTTGAATTTGTTTAATGTGATGCTTTTTTGGGAATGTCCAAAATATATGGTTTTGGATGAACATGTAAGAAAGATCAGAGGAACAGAGGTCTCGCACAGCTTCTTTGGATTTATGCTTGTGTAACATAGTGACTGTTGTCGTGTATAAAATCAGGCCATGAATTTATTTGAGATGAAAGTTTGAAAAATGGATAGTTTATAAGATACGTTTTTGGGTGAATTTATCAGTGTTTACTATTCAATTATCATATAATTTTTGAAGTGAATCTGAAAATTTTGAGTCAATTTGTTTGTGAATTAAAACCAAATTAATTTTTGATTTAGTTTGATTTTTAAAATCAGTTAATAAGTTGATAAATAAATTTTAATAAAAATTTTTAAAAATTTAAATTGAAGTGTAAAATAATAATAATAATAATAATAATAATAATAATAATTTAATAAAATAAAAATTTATACTCATCTTAAAATAAAAGAAAAATAAGTAATTTATAGAAATCTATTTGATATACATATTTCACTAATAATTAATTTCATTAATACATTTGAACCTTTTTTTTTTATTGATCATCAATAGTATAAATAGTCATAAGAAAAGAGATACATATTGGGAAATATCATTTGCTATGGCTATTGGGGCTTTCGTCCTTATTTTTCTCTGTTGTGAAGGCACCAGACTTCAACTCATCATATCTCGGTAAGTACTACATTTTTTCGATTACACAAGTTATCCCCAATCGATCCAATTTCAATGGAAGCAAGTTAAAATTTTCTGAAATGCAGAATTTTCTATTTTTCCGTTTGAAATCAAGGTTGGATTTGTTAGCTCCAAAACGGAATTTGGGAGCTGTTTCGATGTATCGTGATCTCCTCGACATATTTGCAAAATTGGGAACTTCCCAATATCTACAGGGAAGCGGCCATTGCCAAGCTCCAGGCTGGCTCCTCCCATGCAAGTTAATGCCTGCCTCTGCAGCTAATTCCAGACCACGCATGCAACACCCAAAATTGCTCGTCGACCCCATGAACTGATTTTCCTTCATTTAAACAAAAATAAATAAATAAATAAATAAAATTAAAATAAATAACAAATTTATGAATTTAATATTATATTCTATTTTAAAATTTTAAAATATTAAATTCGTGAATCATTTTTATTCTTATATTCTTTAATCTTTTTCTTTTTCTTTGTTTTTTTTTTTTTTTTCACACATGAGATTCTTTTCATCATTGTGGCCCATTAGCTATTGTCTGGGCTTGGGCATTCTCCATGTGTTTCGTGCCCTTGCTTTGCTTTCTCTGCAAGGGAAATGGGGCGCGTTGGTGGCACCAACAGAAATTCAGCTTTTGCATAAAGGGACCGAGCCATTGCGAGTTGCAGGGAACGAGTGACCCATCTTCTTCTTTTGAGTCCCTTTTAAGTTAGTCATGCGGGTGCCTTAAAAATAAATCAAACTGGCTGGGCCCACTCCCTCTTTCCCCACCCTCTTTTCTTCTCTTTTTCTTTTTTTAAATTTCCTCCTCCTTTTTTAAGTTTGCTTGGCACGCCAGCCACGGCGTAATTATAAAGATCCATATCATGGGAAGAAAAGAAGATCGACGCGAGTACTGCGAGTATTGATAATTGAAATCGACGAGGGTTCTTTTTTTTTCTTTTTCTTTTCTTTTTTTTGGTGTTGTCTCGGTGTTTTATTTTTTCTATTTATCCCTTCAATTCAATTTTCATTTGTTCTTTGTTTTCAGAAGTGCCATCCACGGGTGCAATCCTTTGAGCAGCTGTGTATTCGATTACCGCACCAGTGGCACACAAGAAAAAACACAAAAAGGTAAGAGGAAAATGACATCAGCGAGGGCTCGTGCTTCGGCTACTCTAAAATCATAAATGGACACAGGAATCGCAAAAAGCATGCTGAAGACAAAGAGAAAGAACGCTGAAGCATTATTGAGCTTATAATTAATTGTATCGTTTTCCTCCATGTCACCAGGACTGAGTCATCACCAATGGCCGTGGCACATAATTATTATAGTCTTATATATAGACTAAAAAAATTTTATAACACTTATATATATATATATATATATATATGATTTTATTTTATTTATTTATTTATTTATTTATTTTTCATTTTGAACTCACCCATTTCCTCAACATTATTTTCTACCCCAAATCTATTTTTACCCTTCAGCAACCCACAAACTAGCATGTCATTTTGGCGGGGGACCATGATTGAAAATATTCAGTCTTCCATATTTCAATTCCGGTTCCTTTCCACTCTTTTGTGAGTTTTCTCTATATGGCCAAGCTATGCATTTTCCAACATCTATAAGAGTGCCAAATCATTTGATTTTTGAATATTGTTAGAATGCATAATCCTTGGCTAAAGCACCAATTGAATGTGGCGATTAGAACATCCACCCCATAATGTGAGTCAACTCCAATCACAAATACCCGGCAGAAAAAAGTTCCATTTTGCTGGTCCATCAAAACTAATTTAGTTCCTCCAATTTGCCCACCACCGTCTCCATTGGACTGCTGTGGTTAAAATCCTGCTACCTTTGTTTAGACCCATCCCACAATCCATCCCAAACTCGCCCGTGGAGATCTCTATTCTACTCACAACGTTATCTAGTTGTATTTCATTGATGGCGTGCACCTTCGAGAAAGGGACGAGAAAGTGCAGTGTACTTTCATTATGATACATAATGAGCATGATGTACTCAAAGTGTCAATTCTAAGTTACCAGTCATCTTTAATTTGCTATATAGAGTACTCTACGAGGTCGATCATTTTCCATCCGACACATTTCTTGTCACCTCTTGGCTTAAAGGCGTGGAGAAAGGTATTCTTAGAACGTTCTTTGCCTCCTGCCCCATGAGTGCTTGAAATTGTTAGCCATTCTTTTTTTAAAGTCCAGGTTATTAACTACAGCATTGTGTGCGCTCGTGTGTAGCGGACTTTAAGTTATTGTAAGTTTTGATTTATATTACAAGATTGCATTGGCATAGCCTGCTGGTATTCACCTGTTTCACTGGTAATAGGCATAGAAAAAAAAAAAAAATCGAAAACGAGCACTTCATAATTGAGCTAGATAGTGAATGATATGTTTCCCCGTTCAAAGACTTCTCTCCGTACGCAGCAATGCACAATAAATAGAGCAACATTTAACTTTATTTGAATTCTTTTTCTTGCTTATGATTCTCCTTGTTGAAATTTACAGCCAGAATGATCTTCAGGATATCCTTTCTCTCGCTGCTCTTCATGGCTGTAAAACAAAATGCTCTAGTGGAAAGACAGACATACATAATTCACGTGGACGGAAGTAAGATTCCAACCTGGCTTCCTTCTACCGGAAACTCCAAACAATGGTATGAATCAGTGATCAATTCCATCACTCATTCCTCGTCTCAAGGTCAAGGAGAAGAAAACGAAGAAGAAATGACTGTTCCTCAGCTCCTTTACGTCTATGAAACAGCTCTTTCGGGTTTTGCAGCAAAGCTCTCCACCAAGCAAGTCAAAGCCTTAAGCAAAATTGATGGTTTTCTCTCTGCCATTCCAGATGAAATGCTATCTCTCCACACCACACACTCCCCTCAGTTTCTCGGGCTGCAGAGTGGAAAAGGACTCTGGAGCAATGAAAACTTAGCTTCAGATGTTATAATTGGCGTCCTTGATACTGGAATTTGGCCTGAACATTTGAGTTTCCAGGACTCGGGCATGTCTGATGTACCGTCTAAATGGAAAGGCCTCTGCGAAAATGGCACAAAGTTTTCACCATCAAATTGCAACAAGAAGCTTATTGGTGCAAGAGCCTTTTTCAAAGGTTATGAGGCCACTGTGGGAAGAGTCAACGGAACTGTTGATTACAGATCGCCTCGGGACGCCCAAGGCCATGGAACCCACACTGCATCAACTGCTGGCGGCAACCTTGTAGGAAAGGCAAGCATTTTTGGCTTTGCAAACGGTTCAGCTGCTGGAATGAGGTTCACAGCGAGAATCGCAGCTTATAAAGTATGCTGGTCGTTGGGTTGTGCCAACAGTGATCTATTGGCTGCTATAGACCAAGCTGTTGCTGATGGGGTCGATGTGTTGTCACTCTCTCTGGGAGGTTTTCCCAGGCCTTATTATACTGACAACATCGCTATAGCCTCATTTGGGGCAATCCAAAATGGTGTTTTTGTTTCTTGCTCTGCTGGAAATTCTGGCCCGTCTAGCTCCACTGTCGCCAACACTGCACCATGGATCACTACTGTTGCTGCTAGCTACACTGATCGTAGCTTTCCAACAACTGTCAAGCTTGGTGATGGACAAACTTTTAGAGGATCGTCATTGTATCGTGGCAAGGCTACCGAGCAATTGGCACTCGTGTATGGAGAAACTGTGGGTAGCCAAGGGGCCAAGTACTGCGTCAGTGGCTCACTCAACAAGAAGCTAGTGAAGGGCAAAATTGTTGTGTGCGAGAGAGGAATAAATAGCCGAACGCAGAAGGGAGAGCAAGTGAAATTGGCAGGGGGAGCAGGAATGTTACTAATCAACACTGAACGTCAAGGCGATGAGCTTCTTGCTGACCCCCACATATTACCTGCTACTTCTTTAGGAGCCTCGGCGGGTAAAGCTATCAAAATGTACGTGAACTCAACTGCAAAGCCAACTGCTTCAATTGCTTTCAAGGGGACGTTTTATGGTGATCCAGCACCAATGATGGCTGCCTTTTCATCCCGAGGGCCTAATTCAGCTGGACCTGACATAATCAAACCAGATGTCACTGCACCAGGAGTCAACATACTAGCCGCCTGGCCACCTATGATTAGCCCATCCTTGCTCCAAAGTGACAAGAGAAGAGTGCTGTTCGATGTAATTTCAGGCACTTCAATGTCTTGTCCTCATGTCAGTGGCCTTGCTGCATTGCTCAAGTCAGCCCACAAAGATTGGTCACCAGCAGCAATAAAATCAGCACTAATGACAACGGCGTACACCACAGATAACAGAAAATCTCCAATTGCAGATGTAGCATCCAATAACTCCGCATCAGCTATACCTTTTAGTTTCGGTTCAGGCCATGTAGACCCAGAAAGTGCTTCTCATCCGGGACTAATATACGACATTACCACAGAGGACTATATAAACTATTTGTGTAGCCTAAACTACACGTCTTCCCAAGTAACTATAGTATCAAGAAAGAATTTCACCTGTCCTAAAGAGCCAGCCCTGCAGCCCGGGGACCTGAACTACCCTTCTTTTGCAGTGATCTTCCAGAGCAATGCTAAGAGGAATAACTTGACCTACAAGAGAACCGTGACCAATGTTGGGACCCCTTCGAGCACTTACATTGTGCAAATTTCGGAGCCCAACGGAGTGTCAGTGAGAGCAAAGCCCAAAACTTTGAGATTTGAGAAGCTGGGAGAGCAACAGAGTTACACCGTGACTTTTGTTGGGTTGGGAGGAAGAGAGGCCATAGGCAGCTCCTCTTTTGGGTCCATAGTTTGGATGTCGGGGAAGTATGAGGTTAGAAGTCCCATAGCAGTAACTTGGCAGTAGTCTTTGACGTTATTCCTGGAAACTCCTGATGGAGATGGTAAATTTCAATTGTTTTCAGTTCAGACCAGGCAGAACTCAATTCTGGTCTTAGAAGTTACCTCATTCATTTCCCTCCCATATTTTTCTTTTTAAAACAAAATTTAAGCTATTATAACTTTCAGTCGGTGCAAAACGGTGAGTCCAATATTCTGGCAAAGCCAAGTAAACTTTACAAAAACGTAATAAACTCCTCTTTATTCTTGGATTATTGATTTATTATCGGTTTAAAGAACTGCTTTTTCATTTTGTAAATTTTTTATTGTCATCAACTGCAGAGAATTCAAAGTGGTAGTTTTAATACAGGCGGATGAGAATTTGATAAAAGCATCGACTCAAAAGCCTCAACATAACCATCGCACATCTCCCAGCAAGGATTCTGTTTAATCAAAAGAGGTTTTGCTCTTTATATCCGACCGAATATGAATTCTAACATTCTGCCTTGAATTCCTTATGGTAAATTAAAGAGCTGGTCACTGAAATTGGGCAAGAATAAAAGGAGATACAGGGGCAGAACTTGTGATGAAAGTGGAGAAACTATATGGTTACAATACATTGGCTAACAAAAAAATGACGCTGCGATGTTAAATTATGATACCTTTATTTACTTTGCTCTATTTTGATAACAAGAAAAACAAGTAATCACCACATATGAATATAACAGCTAAAATTTTGACCTATCAAAAACAAAAATGTATATAGTAAGCTAAAATCTTGACCAGAGAATCCCCTGCCTATGAGCAACAAGCAAGTTTCCCCGTTGAGAGTTAAGTTGACTTGCCATGCCAAACTCAGAAAGATCGACGCCACCAGGAAAACTCCTCTGGAAACAGAAGCCAAATAATATATCATGTGCTCGAAGAAGGACATGATCGATGCAAGTCGAACAAGTGCATAATTAATGCCAATGGCATAATTCTGCGGAATGAAATCTTCACAGGACATTTACAAGCTTCGCACGCCTATTATTGTGATCCACCTGCACCCTCAGGCCAAGGTCAGCAATTTCAGGCACGCCAACAGATCCTTGAATCCCCAATTCGGCAACAATCTGCTGATTTCCTGTGTTCCCTTCCAATACATTCCTTGCAGCCCATATGCCCCACTCCCGTAGAAAAGGGTTGTCTTCGGCTGTAACACACTGTTGCAACAGTAGAAAAATCCCGTTCTTCTTCCTATCTCATCCTACACGTGCTTTCTTCGGTATGCACAATTTCCAATGACCTCAACAATGTCTCTCCGGAATCCTTTATGAGGGCATAAGTTAGGGGAGCAGGAAACAGCAGCTTCTCGGTTATCGTTCTTCTTCATGGCTTTCCTGATTACAGTGGGAGGCTCAAGTTCACGGAGCAAGCCTAAAAATAATTCGAGAATTCCAGATGCCACAAATGTATCAACTGCATCCTGTAAATCATCTCCAGGGCCGGCCTGACCATCCAGGCGCATATGTCTCAACTTTTTTCCTCTGTGAGTCAATTTTTAGTTACGATAATAATTGTATATTTTTAATTTTAAATTTAAATTAATTGAAAATTATATATTTAAATTAAAATTATAAAAAATTATTAATTTTTTAAATCTTAAAATTTATATTTAAACTTCTAAAATATTTCTATATAATAAAATTTTTATAATTAATAAAAATAAAAAAATTCATCTTGATATTCTTTTCTTTGTTACAATTTTTTGTAACAAGTTATTTTGTTATTTTTTCAGCAAGCATTCAAAATCTTTGTTGTAATTTTTGCTTCTACAACCTTGTAGCATTTATGTCACATAAATACACATTATTTTCCATTCATCAAAACTAACAAAGTGGTATTAGAATAGTGTTGCACCCAAATGACCAACAATTTCAAAGAGAGAAAAAAGTAACTCAAATATTTGAGTGAGAAGTGTAAAAACAAAAAGTGTCTTCAAACCAAACCAAAGTAAAACTAGTAAAAAACTTTTGCAATTTCTAAGTTCTATTTTTTCTTGGGTAATTAGAGGCAACAAAAACTTCTTTTATCCTTAAACTATAATCTATTTGAAATAGTCGAAAACCTTCCATTGTGAATTCGGGATGAGAAAAAACCTAATGAACTCAATTTTAAATATCCTTTACAACTTCAAGAGGAGAAATAGAGAAGCCAAACACTCGTTCAAAACGAGTCTTAAAACTTGAAAACTTGAAATGTCTAGACGAGCCAAAAATATTTGAAGTTTAGCTTCAGAAACCAGTAAACTTAAGGACTTTATATGACTAATCTGCCTAAAATTGAAGGGGGAGCAGTTTATGAAACTTGCCAGCAAGAAAAGCAAGATAGATTTCTATTCTCAACAGACCAACAAACCTGGTGAAGCAAAGAGAAGCAGCGGCATCACCAAGAGGGAGTGATGGAGTCCTATGGTGCTGCAATTTTGCAGTTAAGCTGAAATTTCAGCTTTATGTTCAAGTTCTTCTCACCAAAATTTAAGCTCTTATACGGTAGAGGAGCCAAACTCAAGAGAATCAAATCAATTTTATATTTTTCAGCGAAAGTATTGATTCAATGCAACATCACCGTGGAAGAATGTTGGAAAAGTTGGTGTTATTGTATTATTTAACTTTTTCTCTTTATAACTTAATTTTTAGTTATGATAATTGTGAAAAGATGCTGGAGAAATAATTAAATAAACAATATGTATTTTTATATATAAGTTTGAAATTACAAACTTGAATTAAAATTATAAAAATTGTTATTTTTTTTAAACCTCAAAATTTATATTTGAATTTGTATTTAAACTTGTAAAATAATTTTATCTAAAAAGATTTTCGGGGTTAACGAAAATAGAAGAACACACTTTGATATTCTTCATTTGCTGTAATTTTCTACAGCAAGTTGCTCTGCTGTTGTTTTTTCAGCAAGCATTTAAAATCTTTGATGTAATTTTTACTCCTGCAACCTTGCAACATTTATGCCACCTCGATGCTCATTGTTTTTCATTCGTCGAGCCCAACGATACCCAAGAGCATCAATCCTAGCAAAAATAGTCAAAAGGCCAGTTTGGCCTCTCAAGTCAAAACCTTACAATTCCTATAGATTTCTTAAATATTCTGAAGACCCATGACGCAAAACCATTTGAAATAGTTATTGCACCAATTCGTTCACCCAAGATTATTAATAAAATACTCAAAATACATGTTTGTTCTGATGAAAAGCAAGTGTTGCCCCTCAAGTTAACATCTTCAATATTCTGAGAATCAAGCTAATGGTCTTATCTTCGATCGGTGTTTGTTTCTCCGGAAGGGTTGTCGCCCTCTTTTGACTCCGAGTCATTGGGTGACGCCTAACGTTACCTTTATTTTTTTTAATTATTTTTTATTTTTTATAGTTATAATAATAATAATAATAATAATAGAAAAATGAAATTTAAGTTCTTTATGGATCAACAGCACAGTTGTGATTTTGTGGCCCCGTGGGTGTGGGTCTCACAATCATGCATGCATCCTCCGGCAACGAAGGATTTCAGCTTATTCCAAATTTTTTTATTGGTGTTATGATTTTATTATTATTATTATTATTATTATTATTATTTAAGCCTTTAAGCATTCTTTGTAATAATAAAAAAAACGAAAAAAAAAAAGAAAATTTTAGCGTAGGTGACTATATCGATGTTGTTTACGTGCCATAATAATCTGTACTGGCTTGCAAGAAGCTGCCGGCGGAGAAAATGGTTACAAAATTTTTGCGTAGCTCATTTTAATATTAATAAATTTAAAATTTTATTATTATACATCTAAGTATTTAAATTTATTTGTGTCATGTCAAGTACAACAGTTTTTTTTTTTTATTCTAATTCCAATTGTTTCGTATCGTGCCAAAAGGCAATTTATTTATTTTTCTGACCGTGTTGTGTGGTGTTAAGGGATAATTCATTTATATTTTATGTCGTCTCATGTCATGTCGTGTTTAAAAATTTAAACAATAAATCCAACGTAGTTTTATAGGTCCAAGTATATAACCTCACGCTGTGTTGCGTTTATTTGTTAATCTTGTTTTTGTTGTTTCTTTATATATATATATATATATATATATATATATATATATAAAGAAAGAAGAAGAAGTAAATTTATAAATATATATAATAAATATACAATTTTAAGTGAAAGTCAAAGAAAGCGAAATTTTTTAATTTAAGAAAAAAATAAAATACAGAAAAAATGTTTTTATATAATATTTTATTAATAAGATTTTAATTTTAATTTTAATTTCTTAATTTATTCACTTTTTTTTTTTGTAACAGATAATGAAATATGATGTTTTTATTTTAAGAGTCTAATTATATTTAGATTATATAAATTGACGTATAATTTTTTTCTTTTTTTTTTTAATCTAATCACAAAAAAAAAAAAAGAGTTTTGAAATATTATATTAAAATATAATAATATAATTAAAAATAGAAAAGAATTCAGAATAAACGATGCCACTCTTAAATTCGTGATCAGAACGAGTCATATGAGTAGAAGTTGGCTGCCCAACCCAAGCCCGATAGAGTCCGGTACTATTTATGCGTGGATTGACCCACGGGTCGTCCATCCCGTTTTACATATTTTGTGCCGGAATTCAAAGTATAAACTAATACTAAAAAAGACACAGCGAACTCCACCTCAAGTTTGGATCTGCAAGCTCCAAAACGGATTTTGGGAATTGTTTCAATGTATCGTGTTCTCTTTAACAAATTTGCTAAATAGGGGACTTCCCAATATCCGCAGGGAAGCAGCCATTGCCAAGCTCCAGGCTGGCTCCTCCCATGCAAGTTAGTGTCTCTGCAACTAATACCAGACCCCCCCGCATGCAACACCCAAAATTACTCGTCGACCCCCCCCCTCCCCCATGAACTGATTTTCCTCCATT
>CM034052.1:1934188-2010499 GCA_019804595.1 Bruguiera parviflora | reverse complement strand
ATTTTCCTCCATTTAAACAAAGAAACTATCGCCTGGTTCCTGTAACTATTTCTTCTTGTCTGATCAATTCCTTTTTTTTTTTTTTTCTTTTTGGCTTTCTTGAATATTTATAACTTACAAGAGAGTCTCCGTAACTCAGCCCGTGTGACATGGAGGAAAATGACGCAATTAATTATAAGCTCGATAAGGCTTCTGCGTTCTTTCTCTTTGCCTTCAGCATGCTTTTTGCGATTCCTGTATCCATTTATGACTCGATGGTAGCCGGAACAAGTGCCCTCGCTGATGTCATCTTCATCGTACTTCTTTTCTTATGTTTTTTCTCGTGCGCCACTGGTGCAGCGATCGAATACATAGCTGCACGGAGACTCATGCTCGCTGCTCAGAGGATTGCACCCGCGGATGACACCGGGCAGCCACAACTCGGTATAGCTGTAGCCGATCCCCTGCCTTGATTGCAATAGTTTTCGCTGTGTTAATTTTTTCTCTTTTCTTTTCTCTCCTTGAATTGCATGGCCAACATTGCCCATTTGCTGCATCTATATATAGTTAATTGACTGTTCATAGGTTCCGATCTTTGTTTTTCTTATGTTTTTGGTAAAATGATTGTCGCAACACACTTCCGAAAACCAACCAAAAAAAAAAAAAGAAAGATAAAAAAAATTAAAAGGATAAATACGAAAAATAAAACAAAAGTAAAAATTAACACTTGTTAAGAAGAACTTAGTATTCGATTTCAATTATCAATTGTCGTAGCATTTGCGTCCATTCTCTTTGTCTTCCGCGATGTGCATCTTCATGATTATGCTATGGCTGGCTTGCCAAGCAAACTCAAAAGAAGAATGAAATCTAAAAAAGAAAAGGAGAGAGGGTGGCGAAAGAGGGAGGGAGGAGTGGACGCAGCAGCCAGTTCGATTTATTTTTGAGGCACCGCATGACTAACTTAAAAGGGGACTCAAAAGAAGATGGGTTATTGGTTCTCTGTAACTAACAATAGCTCGGTTCCATTATGCAAAGCTGAACTTCTGTTTGTGCCACCAACGGGTTCATTTCCCTCGGAGAGAAAGCAGAGCAAGGCACGAAACACATGGAGAAAGCCCAAACCCAGACAATAACTAATGGGCGACAATGATGCTTTATTTTCTACCTCCCAAATCCATTTTCATCATTCAGCCACCGACTGGCATGTCATTATGCGGGTGACCATGATTGAAAATATTCAGTCTTCCATATTTCAATTCTACTTCCTTTCCACTCTTTTGTGAGTTTTCTTTATATGTCCAAGCTATGCATTTTTCAACATCTACAGGAGTGGCAAATCATTTGATGTTTGAATATTGTTAGAATGCATAATAAGGCTAAAGCACCAATTGAATGTGGCGATCAGGACATTCACCCAATAATGTCAGTCAACTCCAATCATAAATACGAGGCAGAAAAAAAGTTCCATTTTGCCAGTCCATCAAAACTAATTCAATCCATCCAGTTTGCCCACCGCCATCTGTATTGGACTGCTGTGATTAGAATGTGGCCATTAGGACATTCACCCCATAATTGGAGTCAACTCCAATCATAAATACAAGGCAGAAAAAAAGTTGCCTTCGGCCAGTCCATCGAAACTAGTTCAGTTCATCCAATTAGCCCACCACCATCTGTATTGGACTGCTGTGGTTAGAATGTGTCCATTAGGATATTCACCCCATAATGTGAGTCAACTCCCATCATAAATAAGAGGCAGGAAAAGGTTCCATTTCACTAGTCCTTCAAAACTGATTCAGTTCATCCAATTCTGAAAGTCCTATTGGTGCTGCCATTTTGCTCTCCCAAATTAGTTGCAACAATTGCTGTTTGAAGTTTCTAAAAAAATTCAAAAGTCTGTTATGTTGGTTGAAGGCCTAATGAAGTTATTGCGTGTGTGCCTACCCACCAAAAGTTTTTGTTTTTCTTTTGGTTAAAAAGGTACCTTCTTATTAAGACAACTATTCCTAAAGTTGTTATAAAAGTTGTTAAAGTTGCAATATCAATAACGAAATAGTTTTCTAGTTTTTTAGATCTTAAATTAAAATTTAACTTGCAAAAGTTGTTAAGTTTAATAATTACTTTTTAAATTTTATAATTATTGACATTACTTCATATATAACGAAGTAATTGTGTAATATAAAAATAGTGGAGAGCCATCTCTTGATATCCATCTTCATTCTTTTTGTTTCTAACTTGCTTGTTGTCATTGTTATATTGCTATGATGCTAATTTTTGCCACAAAACTAGCAAAGTTATACCAGAATCTTTAAGCTTAAAACCAACTGAAGTAGTATTAAAGCCAAAAGACCCTTGTGTTACTTGTTTTTGAGAGGCAAAGAGTGTGCAAATACTTGTGAGAGAAAGCAAACACAAAAGAGTTGATCCTTGTTGGTCTTATATGGTTTCAACAAGCTTTTCTCCATTTTCTCATCCCAAATTTATTAGAGAAAATTATATATAATGGATAGTCTTGATAAAGGTCTACCTAAGAGTATTTAATCTATGAAAGGTTACTGAGAAGATAGCTGAGTTTGTTCCTTTACCAACCAAATCAACCATAACTTAATTCAAATATCATAATGAGCAAGTCTCAAAGGAAAACAAGGCATTAACTTGCATCATACAATTGTCACGAATACCATCTTCAATAGAATCATTGCCTATGAAACTACAAAAAAAAGCTCAGAAAAGGTTAAAAAAAGAGCATGGTGATAACCTTAAAACAAGAACAATGCAATTACTTAATCTTATGAGAGAATTTGAATTACTAAGAATAAAGGAGGTTGATACTTTGAAAGAATAAAGTGATAATTTGTTAAAAGTTGTTAATCAAATTAAAGTATTAATGGATGATTTCCTTGACAAAAATGTAGTTCAAAAGGTTCTTACAAGCATTCCAAAAAGGTTTGAAGCTAAGATATACTCTTTAGAAGACTCCAAAAACCTAAATACTATCTCTTTGAGAGAATTAATAAAGTGTTATCTAAGTTTAGGAGTACAGAAGGCTCCTAAGATAAGAATAGTTAATGGAAAAGGCCTTATAAGCTTCTCTTAAGCAAAAAAAGTCACCAAAAAGAGAAATAGTGTTAAGCAATCCAATAAAAAAAGTTGAGGCATCTAAACCTACTAGCAAGAGGTAATATTCTCAATGTGAGTATTATAAAAGGACCAGTCATTTATCTAAACTGTATTAGAGAACTAAACTTAATTTGTAAAGTCTATAGCAAAAAGGATCATTTAAAAAAAATTTGTAAAAATAAGGAAAAATTCTTTTAGCAAAAACCTCATTAGTCTAAACAAGAAGCTAAAGCTACTAATGAAGATCAACTCCCCAAAAAGCACTTGTTTATGGCTACTTTTGGCACTAATATGAAAGACCTTAGAGTTTGGTTAGTAAACAATGGCTACAATAACCATATATCACCAACACCTAAGGTTTTTAAGGTCTTCAATCAAACCTTTAAGACCAAAGTAATGATTAGTAATAATAAATTCCTAAATGTCTAAAGAAAAAGTACTATTACTATTTACACTAATACAAGTATTAAACTTATTTCAAATGTTTTATTTATACCTAACATCATTTAAAACCTATTAAATGTTGGTCAATTTCTAAAAAAGAACTTTTCTCTCATGTTTAGAGATAAAACTTGTATTATTCATGATCACACTAGAAGCTTAATTGGTTTATATGCCTATGAATGGAAAGAGTTTCCATTTAGATACCAAAAAAATTCAAAATATTGCCTTATATGTTATCTTTGAAAGTTCTATTTTATGGCATAAAAGGCTTGACAATTTTCATTATGTTAGCATTCAAAAGTTGTAAAGAAAGAAGTTGGCTCATGATCTATTTATTATAGCTCAATTTGACTATACATACAAGACTTATAAATTAAGGAAGTAATCTAGGGTTCCATTATCTTTAGCTCAATTCTCTAGAGTTAAAGAAAAGTTACAGTTAATTCATTTAGATCTTTGTAAGCTTATAAGAATTGATTCACTAAATGGTAACACATGTTATATCATTTTTATTGATGACTTCTTCAAGTTTTGCTGAATATATATCTTAAATTCAAATGAATTGACATCCATATTTTAAAAATTTAAAATAAGAATTGAGAAGTAATTCAAAAGTACATTTAAAGCCATTAAAATAGATAATGACTCTAAATATTTCTTAAACTCATTTAAGACAATCTATAAAGCTATTAGAATATAACAATAATTGATTGCACCTTATTCAACCTAATAAAATGAAATTTGTGAAAAGAAGAATAGAACCATAATTAAGATGATAAGATGCTCGATGACATAGAAGGATTTGCTTAAAAAATTGTAGGCAAAAGTTAGTACAACTTCTATTTATTTGCTCAATAGAGTTTTAACCAAATCTTTATCAAATTTAACTTTATTTAAAGTATGGTATGATAATAAACCCTTTCTAAGCCACCTAACAGTATTTGGTTGCATATGTTATGCATATATACCTAAAATTAAAAAAACTAAGTTAGATTACAAAATTGCCTTTATAATCTTTGTTAGTTTCTTTAATACTTGAATAAATTACAAGATTTATAATTTTTATTGTAATAAAATTTCTATCTACAAAGGTCTTAAATTTCATGAGAACAAAAGGTGGAATTAGGATATAAGGTTAACTCGAAGAAAGATTAAACTTCAAATGGTCTTTAACTACAAAAACTATATTCTTCTAAAAAAGAAGACATTTATAATCCTCTTATTAAAGGAATTAGAAGCATTGCGGACATTTATAAGAGATGTAATAAGGTTGTACTTTAACCTTCAACCTATCAAGAAGCATTACAACAAAAAGAATAAAGGAAAGCAATATAAGAAAAGATAGATTTTATCTATAAAAATGATACATGGACCCTAGTTCCTAAACCTAGAAATAAGGAGACAATTATAATTAAATGGATTTATAGAACCAAATTCAATACTAATGGATTTATAAATAAACTAAAAGTTAGACTTGTAACAAAAGAATTCACATAACAACCTAATGTGTATTATATAAAAACTTATAAACTAGTTGTCAAGTTAGATGTTACTAAGTTATTACTTACTATAACATCACAAAAAGGTTGGTTTGTATTAGTTGGATGTCAAATTTGCTTTCCTAAATAGTACATTTTAAAAAGAGATTTACATTAATTAGCCTAAAAGGTTCATAAAAAAGGTTGAAAAGAACGAAGTTTTCCTATTAAAAAGGGCCATTTATGGCCTCAAACAAGCACCAAAAACCTGGTACACCAAAATACATAAGTATCTACTCAGACTTGACTTTAATAGAAGTCATAATAATGCTACTCTCTATGTTAAAGAAAAAGGACCTTATTTACTCTATATTTCACTATATATTAATGACCTTATATTCATTGGAAGTAATAGCAAATTGGTAATTTAATTTAAAAATGATATGAAAAACTAGTTTAAAATGGCTTATGTTAGCAAATGTATTACTTTCTTTACTTACAAGTCTACTAATCTCAATAAAAGGTCTTTATAAAATAAGAAAACTATACTAAGCAAATGTTTCAAAGGTTTCATATGATTAACTATAAAGCCTTTACAACTTCTCTTACACTAAGAGACAAGCTCTAAAAGAAAGATAGTAGTCTTAAGATAAATGAAAACAAATACAAAAACTTTATAGGCTGTTTGATGTACCTATTAGCCATTATACCAAACATCATATACTTAGCAAGTTTATTGTTTAAATTTATACATTAACCCAAAGAAACTTATCTTAAAGCAAGTAAAAGAGTTTTGATGTACATCAAAAGGACTAATAAATTGGAAGTCATGTTCAAAAGTAACAATAAACTAAAATTTATTAGATACACATTGATAATATGAAAAGTATCTTTGGAAATGTTTTTTCTTTAAGGTCAAGTGTTTTTAATTAGAGTTCAAGAAAATAACCAATCATAACTTAATGCATTGCAAAAATTGAGTATATAGTAACCTCTTTTGCAATGAATTGGCTATATAGATCAAAAAAGTGTTAGTTGATTTAAAGCCTAACCAAATTGAGGCAATCTTAATTTTTTGTGATAATCAATCCTTTGTAACTATTTTGAAAAATCCAATTATGTGTAGGAGAACAAAATACTTAAAATCAAATTTCACTTTATTAAAGAAACTTAAAAAGATAATAAAATAAATCTAGTTTATTGCAATTTTAAGAATCAAATTGGAGATATTTTAATTAAAAGTTTGCATTGGCCCAATTTTAAGGAGGTAAAAAACCAATTAAGAATGCAAAATTATAGCACCAAGCAAGAGTGAAGGTCTTGTTAGTAAATCCATTTTGCTTTTTTAGATTGATTGCTATAGTTGTTATTTGAAGTTTTTGAAAAAATCTAAAGTATATTATGTTAGTTGAAGACTTAATGTAGTCATTGCAATTGTAACTAAATATTATAAGCTTTTGTTTTTTGTATAATTGAAAAGGTAATTTCTTGTTAAAATAATTATTTTTGTATAAAAATTTTATAATTTTAATTTATAATAATTATAATTTTTTAAATTTTAAATTAAAATTTAACTTATAAAAATTATTAAATTTTATAATTATTAATTTTATTTTATTTATAATAAAATAATTATATATTAAAAAATTATTAGAGAACTATTTTTTTTACTTTTGTTTTGTGGTTATGATGCTATTTTCTGCCAAAAAATCAGTAAAGTCCTGTCAGAATCTTTGGGCTTGAAACCAACAAATTTGCCCACCATCATCTGTGGTGGACTGCTGCGGTAAAAAACCTGCTACCTTGGTCTAGGCCTGTCCCACAATCCATCCGTAACTCGCTTGTGGAGATCTCTATTCTACGCGCAACTTTATCAAGTTATATTTTATTGATGGTGTGCATCCTCAAGTAAGGGAGGAGAAAGTGCAGTGTACTTTCATTATGATGCATAATGAGCACGATGTGCTCAAAGTGTCAATTCCTAGTTACCAGTCATCTGTAATTTGCTATATAGGGGTACTCTATGTGGTCGGTCATTTTCCATCCAACACATTTGTTTTCACCTCTTGGCTTAAGGAATGGAGAAAGGTATTTTCAGAACGTTCTTTGCCACCTGCCCCATGAGTGCTCGTAATTAGTAGCCCTTCTCTATTTAAAGTCCAGGTTATTAACTACAACATTGTTTGGCATGTGTGTGTAGCAGACTTTAGGCTATAGTCAGTTTTGATTTATATTACAAGATGGCATTGGCATAGCCTTGTGGTATTCACCTGTTTTGTTGGTAATAAGCATAAAAAAAATTTAAAAGAAAAAAAAAATGAGGAACTTCATAATTGAGCTAGATGGTGAATGTGACGCGATATGCTTCCTCGTTCAAAGACTACTCTCTCTGTATGCAGCACTGCACAATAAATAGACCAACATTCTGCTTTATTTGACATCTTTTTCTTGCTTATGATTGTCCTCCTTCTTGGGATTTACAGACAGAATGATTTTCAGGATATCCTTTCTCTTGCTGTTCTTCATGGCTACAAAACAAAATTCTCTAGTCGAAAGACAGACATACATAATTCACATGGACGGAAGTAAGATTCCAGCCTGGCTTCCTTCTCCTGGAAACTCCAAACAATGGTATGAATCAGTGGTCAATTCCATCACAGATCCCTCGTCTGAGGGTCAAGGAGAAGAAAACGAAGGAGAAATGACTGCTCCTCAGCTCCTTTATGTCTATGAAACAGCCCTTTCTGGTTTTGCAGCAAAGCTCCCCACCAAGCAAGCCAAAGCCTTGAGCAAAATTGATGGTTTTCTCTCTGCCATTCCAGACGAAATGCTATCTCTCCACACCACACACTCTCCTCACTTTCTCGGACTGCAGAATGGAAAAGGACTCTGGAGCACTGAAAACTTAGCTTCAGATGTTATAATCGGCGTCATTGATAGTGGAATCTGGCCTGAACATTTGAGTTTCCAGGACTCGGGCATGTCTGAAGTACCCTGTAAATGGAAAGGCATCTGTGAAAATGGCACAAAGTTTTCAACATCAAATTGCAACAAGAAGCTTATTGGTGCAAGAGCCTTTTTCAAAGGCTATGAGGCCGCTGTGGGAAGAGTCAATGAAACTGTTGATTACAGATCGCCTCGGGACACCCAAGGCCATGGAACCCACACTGCATCAACTGCCGGCGGCAACATTGTAGGAGAGGCAAGCATTTTTGGCTTTGCAAACGGTTCAGCTGCTGGAATGAGGTACACAGCGAGAATTGCAGCTTATAAAGTCTGCTGGTCGTTGGGCTGTGCCAACAGTGATTTATTGGCTGCTATAGACCAAGCTGTTGCCGATGGGGTCGATGTGTTGTCACTCTCTCTGGGACGTTTTCCCGGGCCTTATTATACTGACAACCTTGCTATAGCCTCATTTGGGGCAATCCAAAAAGGTGTTTTTGTTTCTTGCTCGGCTGGAAATTCTGGCCCGTCCAGCTCCACTGTCACCAACACTGCACCATGGATCACTACTGTTGCTGCTAGCTACACTGATCGAAGCTTTCCAACAACTGTCAAGCTTGGTGATGGACAAAATTTTAGAGGATCGTCACTGTTTCGTGGCAAGGCTACCAAGCAATTGGCACTCGTGTATGGAGAAACTGTGGGTAGCCGAAGGGCCAAGTACTGCGTCAGTGGCTCCCTCAACAAAAAGCTAGTGAAGGGCAAAATTGTTGTGTGCGAGAGAGGAATAAATAGCCGAACGCACAAGGGAAAGCAAGTGAAATTGGCAGGGGGAGCAGGAATGTTACTAATCAACACTGAAAGTCAAGGCGATGAGCTTCTTGCTGACCCCCACATATTGCCTGCTACTTCTTTGGGAGCCTCGGCAGGTGAAGCTATCAAAAAGTATGTGAACTCAACTGCAAAGCCAACTGCTTCAATTGCTTTCAAGAGGACGTTTTATGGTGATCCAGCACCAATGATGGCTGCCTTTTCATCCCGAGGGCCTAATTCAGCAGGACCTGACATAATCAAACCAGATGTCACTGCCCCAGGAGTCAACATATCAGCCGCTTGGCCACCTATGATTAGCCCATCCTTGCTCCAAAGTGACAAGAGAAGAGTGCTGTTCGATGTAACTTCAGGCACTTCAATGTCTTGTCCTCATGTCAGTGGCCTTGCTGCATTGCTCAAGTCAGCCCACAAAGATTGGTCACCAGCAGCAATAAAATCAGCACTAATGACAACGGCGTACACCACAGATAACAGAAAATCTCCAATTGCAGATGTAGCATCCAATAACTCCGCATCAGCTATACCTTTTAGTTTCGGTTCAGGCCATGTAGACCCAGAAAGTGCTTCTCATCCGGGACTAATATACGACATTACCACAGAGGACTATATAAACTATTTGTGTAGCCTAAATTACACGTCTTCCCAAGTAACTATAGTATCAAGAAGGAATTTCACCTGTCCTAAAGAGCCAGCCCTGCAGCCCGGGGACCTGAATTACCCTTCTTTTGCAGTGATCTTCCAGAGCAATGCTAAAAGGAATACCTTGACGTACAGGAGAACCGTGACCAATGTTGGGACCCCTTCGAGCACTTACATTGTACAAATCTCTGAGCCCAACGGAGTTTCAGTGATAGCAAAGCCCAAAACTTTGAGATTTGAGAAGCTGGGAGAGCAACAGAGTTACACTCTGACTTTTGTTGGGTTGGGTGGAAGAGAGGCCATGGGCAGCTCCTCTTTTGGGTCCATAGTTTGGATGTCAGAGAAATATAAGGTTAGAAGTCCCATAGCAGTAACTTGGCAGTAGTCATTGACATTGTTCCTGGAAACTCCTGATGGAGATGACAAATTTCAATTGTTTTCGGTTCAGACCAGGCAGAACTCAATTCTGGTCTTAGAATTCAGTTCCCTCCCATGTTTTTCTTCTTTAGTAATTATTATATTCCCAAAAACTAAAACAAAATTTGAGCTCTTACTAACTTTCAATCGGTGGAAAACGGTGAGTCCAATATTCTGGCAATGCCAAGTAAACTTTACATAAAACGTAACAAGGAGGTTGAACTCCTCTTTGTTCTTGGATTATTGATTTATTATCGGTTTAAAGAACTGCTTTTTCATTTTTTTTATTTTTCATTGTCGTCAACCGCAGACAATTCTAAGTGGTAGTTCAATACAGGCGGTTGACAATTTGATGAAAACATCGTCTCAAAAGCCTCAACATAACCATTGCACATCTCCCAGCGAGGATTGCGTTTAATCAAAAGAGGTTTTGCTCTTTATATCCGACTGAATATGAATTCTAACATTCTGCCTTGAATTCCTTATGGTAAATTAAAGAGCTGGTCACTGAAATTGGGCAAGAATAAAAGGAGAGGGGCAGAACTTGTGATGAAAGTGGAGAAACTATATGGTTACAATACAACTAAACACCAGAACGATTTTGGCCAAAAAAGAAAAGACGCTACAATGTTAAATTATATTACCTTTATTTACTTCGCTCTATTTTGATGACAAGAAAAACAAGTAATTGCCACACATCATTATAATAGCTAAGATTTTGACCTATCAAAAACCAAAATGTATATTCTTCGCTAGAACCTTAACCAATGAGTCTCATGCCCATGAGGAACAAGCAAGTTTTCCTGTTGAAAGTTGACATGCCATGCCAAACCCAGAAAGCGCAAGAGGATACCATGGTCAGATAAGACTCCTCTGGAAACAGACGCCAAAGAATATATCATGTGCTCAAAGAAGTACATGATGAATGCAAGTCCAACAGATGCATAATCAATGCCAATTACATGATTATATGTATTGAAATCTTCATGGGATGTTTACAAGCTTTGCACGCCTATTTTTGTGATCCACCTGCACCCTGAGGCCAAGGTCAGCAATTTCAGGCACATCAACAGATCCTTGAATCTCCAATTCAGCGACAATCTGCTGATTTTCTGTGTTCCCTTCCAATACATTCCTTACAGCCCATATGCCCCACTCTCGTAGAAAAGTGTTGTCTTCATCTGTAACACAATGTTGTAACAGCAGAAAAATCCCATTCTTCGCCCTAATATCATCCTGCACATGCTTTCTTCGGTATGCACAATTTCCGATGACTGCAACAATGTCTCTCCGGAATCCCTTATAAGGGCATAATTTAGGGGAGCAGGAAACAGCAGCTTCTTGGTTATCATTCTTCTTCATGGCCTTCCTGATTATAGTGGGAGGCTCAAGTTCACAGAGTAAGCCTAAAAGCAATTCAAGAAGCCCAGATGACACAAGTGTATCAACTGCATCCCCTAAATCATCCTCAATGCCAACCTGACCATCACAGGCACATATGTCCTTTAGAATTGTGAGCGAGTACCCAAGAGCATCGACAGCAGCAGATCCAGTTGGAAGGCCAGTTTTGCCTCTCAAGTCATACCTTACAGCTCCAACAGCTTTCTTGAATATTCCAAAAACACATAGTGCAAAATCATTTGAAATAGTTACTTCACCAATTCGTTCGCCCAAGATTATTGATAGAATACTCAAAATACATGCTTGTTCCGATGAAAAGCAAGTGCTGCTGCTCAAGTTAGCATCTTCAATATTTTGAGGATCGGGATGACGAAATAATATAGAGAACAGTGGAGAAAAGTGACTTTCCTCCAAACAGATCCTTGAGAGAAGCAACTTCAGCCAATCTTCTCCAAAACCAACTGGAATAAAAACAATCCAGAAAACAACCATAAGCATGATGCAGCCAAAAAATATGTAACAATGCACAACATACGATGAACCAGAATTTACCTACAGACACCGTCCTTACAATTTCGGCAACTACATGCAACCCTTGATCTCCACAAAGCTCAGCAATCAGGCCAGGGCTTCCATCAACGCAAGTATAGATAATCATACACAGGGGATCATAAGTCTCCCGACTACGGACCATTGCAAGTTCAGCAAACTCATTGGGAAAGGACTGATGCCAAATAGCTCGTTGATGTTCCTCTCCAGCCAAAGAGATATTCGCCAAAACCTGCAATCCCACACGGATGACCCCATGATCCAGACCGGTGAGCCCTACCCTTACAGACCTCAGGATGGAGGAAACAATGCCAACTCCATTGAGCACAACAAAGGAGTCCTGCATGACAATTTCTCCGGCACATAGGTTTCTCAGAAGCTTGAGAGTGAGTGAGAGGTATTGACGAGCAGATGGGTAAGGAAGTAATCGACTAAGCTCGAGGACAGCGGGGAGAAAATTATTCTTAGAAGCAAGGTCTGATCGGCCATCGCCAGTTCTCGAAGTTGCTATTAGAATTTCAAGACAGTCTTTCAGGCCGGATGATTCTGAAGCTCTAAACAATGGCTGGACGATATCTTTTTCGGAAAACAGCCCCATCAATGATGCTTCTTCATCCATAGCGTAATTAATTTACAAGCCAGGCACCAGAACAGAAAAGAAAACCCCAGAAACGAGCAGTGCCTTTTCTGTTTTCTTCTTACAGATGCCGATCCTCTGAGACAAATTAACAAACAAGTGGTCTGCAAGCAAACGGGGAAGCAAGATTAGCGCCTGTGACGAACTAAAAAATGTCTTCTTCAAACCTCTTTCTCGGTAACTTTCTTGGGGTTTCTCTCTTAATTAGGCCTCTATCTCATCGTTACGGCTGCCGAGCCGAGGGTTGCTATAGCGTTTATTTCTGTCAAGAAAACAGTGTTTGATTTTCAACGGAAAGGTACCGACGAGTGGGGCAATGGCTCGGGTGCGAATGACGCCTGATAATGATTAACCCAAATAATAATCCAATTAATAATTTATTATGTTGAATAATTCAACACTCCTTTTAATCTGTGAACGGCCTTCTCCCTACAAACGGAAATCTGCTTGAAATTAGATTCAATAATTACTAAAATACTTAGATTCAATATTCTATGCCAGCAACGATTTGCGTTTCCATGAGCGTCTTTGGACATAGAGCCGCGGACTTTCGGCAATTGACTTTTGCATGTCCGCCTTTTTGCTCGGTTTCGGTTTCAGTTTTATTCGGCAGTTTTCCATGTGTGATGATGCACCAGGAATGAAGATCAACGCAGAGGTTCCCAGTGCCTCGACGTACTCGAGTGAATTGTTGGGGGAGTGACTGTAAAGAGGTTTCAACATCTCTGAGCTGCTGCGCATGGAGAGACCCCAAAAATCAGGGAAAAAAAGAAAAAAAAGAGATCAGAAATGAAAACTTTTTGCCAACAACAAGAAGACCGCCCGCATCATTCTCGAAGTTCTTTCAGCTTTTGCTTCTCCAGCAGCTTAACCACCCACGACTGATTCTTGAATTTCTTTTCTGGCACACATATGGTTACATTGGCAAATTCCGGTCAACTACTTGACGGTTCAAAGTACAGAAGACCGAGAAATGCGACTTCAGCTGGTTTATACAACATGTGGGAATCCTTGCCTTTCTCAAGGAAACCACAACACAAAAAAAAAACACTCAGGTGCCCCAGCTTCTCGCACCATCCCTCCTCTTCATGGCACCGGCATCCCTCTCACGATCCCGACATGTATGTGTATCGAGATTGAGCTCCGATAAGAAGCTCCGCAATTTTCCCTGCAAATTAAAAGTAATGCAACTCCTTCAGTCAAACTAGCAGTCACTGCTCAAAACAGTTTATATGACATAACACGTGGTTTAAGCAGAAAATATATGGTTTAAACACAGAATAAGTTAAAACACTTTACCTGTTAGGAGCCCGAGTAGAGGAACAGGCTCCAGCAGTCTTTCAGTGCTTTCCAGTCTTTTCCTGACATTATTAACAACTATTAGGTTGCTTCTTGATTCATTTTAGAAAGAGACATAACTGCATGAGTTTCAAAAGACATCAGTACCTCGTATACTTGCTAAAAAATGGATCTCTCATAAGATAAAGTGCCCATAGCAACTTTCTTCTCTTTAACTGTGCAATAATAAATTCACTACACATTCAGCTCAAATATATCAACCAATAACCACTCACTTCAACAATTATTATTTAACAATGGATTGACAGATTCATTCATAAGGCCTATGAGGCATATGGATTCAAGGTTCGCAAGATCATAATTCTGCAGAAGTCAAACCTCATCCTGTTCAGTGACAGTCAGAGAGAACTTGTGGTCTTTTCCACCACATTTTGATTTTATAACTTGTGTTAGGACGCCTGTTCCAACGAAATCCACACCCAGAGAAACAAACCAAGGGATCCATGACCGAATTCCATATTTCCGGATAAGCAGGACATAAATCAAGGGTCTGGTGATAAAAAGAAACTCCTCCATAACAAACATTGCTCCGCGAACACCTTTCTCAGATAATATCATTGAAAGGGTTGGCCCCTCAACTGCTGGAGCTGTAAAGGCATAATTGCAGATTTTAGTGAAGTTGAGGCATGAACTGTAATCAATTTCCTGCAATATGAAGGAACTGTCAGAAGAGATACGAGTACTTACATGAAGGCTCCATAATTGCATGCTGATGTTGAACCCTATGCAACCATACTGGGTCAGAAACCACCCTAGCATTTTCTCCAAACCTGCTCAATGCAGACAGTGCTCTCCCTTCTAGATTCCATTGGTTACGTCCATTTATAGCGCGCGAATGACGAGGCCCACGATGATTTCTAAGCTTCGCAGAACCCCCAGGACCTTGCTGGGCAGATGAGATATCCAAATTTGTTTCAGTATTTGGTGTCTCTCCTCCATGCAGAAGCATCTTATAACCACTGTTCCGGAACAAAGCTAACCTCACTATCACCCTGGGTTTTAGGAATAGGAAACAGTAGGCAAACATTAATAGTGTGAATGCCAGACTTGTGTCGAACTGAATATCATATTTGCATGCACTTGTCAACAAATGTGGCATACTTGCTTGCTTCTGTAAGAGCAATGAAATCCCATTTCTTGCCCTCACCACAGTGATGTACCACAGCAACTTCAACTAATGTCTCCAGATCCTTCATTGCAGATATGCACAGTGAGTAAGGAAAAGAATAAGGCTCTGCAGAGCTTGACGGCATCTGGATTGGTGTCGTATCCATTATATGTTGATTGATGGCAGTGATTATGCCCAAGAAAGCAGTTACTGCAGAAGATTACTAAATTGCTAAATAAAACACCATTGTTCAGCTTTGCATTACAATCCAAAACAAAAGAAAAGGAAAATTAATCTGTGCAATGAATCAGAAACTGACAAGTAGCCAAATGTTACCAAAATTTCACAAAACCTGCTTCTGGACCTATCTCTGAAGAAGAAAACCGTTCTGGAAGAAGCCATGTCAAACCCTGTGCAACACAGTTCAATACGACAACATTCATACGGCAACATAGCTAAGTTATCAAAATTTCCTCAACTACAACTATATGCTACTGCCAAACAAATAGAAAATCAAAACAATTTAAATAATCAATACGCCACACAAAGTTGTCCATTTGGGAAAGACATGAAGATCAAACAGCTTATGCACTACAACTCCTACACACACATATCATATAATTTTTTCCCTTTATCACAAAGCAATTTGCATTCATTAACACTGCCCTAACATCCAAAAGCGCTAGCCTACTGCTTATCTTTCAAGAGAATCACACATGCCGTCGCGAGGACTAATCAGCAGTGATCAAAACATAATATTGATAATGATATTCGTTAGTCTAGAAAAAGTTGATTAACTCAAACTAGTAGTAAAACCTCAAATTAAAATCCAGACACATTTCAATGTTAGTCATTTCCAAGATCCTACTCGTTTTTAAGTAAACAGGTCATGTCGCCCGAAAACAGACCACAAGAATTGTGTAACCATAAACAATGAGCTTACGTTGGCAAGAGACTCCAACGAGTGCACGTAGTCTTTATTCCTCCTAACCCATGTCTTATAAGCCTCCATGCCTTCAAAACAACAGCTTTCCCAATCCCGAAAAACAAAACACTGGTAAAACAGACCCAAAGCTCCACAAATCACTGCAACAAACAAACCCAGACAAGACACCGACTCTTGGTGTTCTTGGACAAGACCCAGAATAGGAAACACCAAAAAATCGTAACCCTTCTCGGTAATTTTGAGATAGACCTAAGGATGGATTAGAACGCTGAAAAAAATGATTACCGAGAAAGGCTAGAGAAGAGTGAGGAAATGCCAGAGATGGTTGGGGGTTTTGTTTGAGGAGGAGAAAGACAATTTATTTTTAGCTAAAACGCTTTTTATCTCGGCCGTTGATTTAGCTAAGATATGATATATTTGTCCGTCAGATGTAAAAAGCTATTTTGCGCACAAAATAGCATATGCATATTTATTGGCGCAGGTTGTGACGAAATTATTAGATAAATTAATAAATTCATTTCGTAATATATAAATTATAAATTTTAATAATTTTTTAATAAAATTATATATATATATATATATATATATATTAAGTATGTCCGATTATAGAAAAAATTAAATTTTATTGACACAATTTTTGAAGAAATTATTAAATAATAAAAAATTGATTATTAATAATTAGCAAATTTATTCGTAACATATTGATATTTTTATAAAAAAATTAATAAAATTGAATATATATTAAATACACATAATTGTAAAAATAAATAAATTTTATTATTAAATATTATAAGATTATTAAATTTAATAATATAGATCAACTCACTTTATATTTTTTTTTAGATTAAAAAAAAAACAAATCATAGAAATACCCCACAATAAAAAGAAAATTGAGTAGGTGTGTAATGTGACATGTATCTGAATCTATAATCGTAGTTGGTTATAATGTATAGTTGCAATTAATGTGATTATAAATGTACAATGACCATCATAATATTGCCATCTCACTTGCTTTTACATATGTCAAAACAGCATGTGTCCATATAATGAATATCGAAATCAAGACCATTCTTCCTTAGTAATGGTGGGTTGATCACGATTGAGTTGAGATCAATCTAGTCGAAAATGCAACTCAGGATGATAGATTTACGTTCAGATAAACTTTCCATAAGGCCAGTTTCCACCTAAATCGAAACTGTCCCTGAGAAGAGAGCTCAGGGACGTGCGTCACATGCTCTGGTCTGTGCATTCATGAAGTTCATCGTCTAAGTAAGTTCTACCTCAACTGTTTTAAGATGGTTATTTGTGATCCTTAAATCGGTGGATCCAAAACAAGGGGGGAATACTCAGAGAAAGAGGGAAACTTACTCTGAGACTCGTATGAAACAAAAACGCTTTTACGTAACCTGGGGTTCTTATGCACAACTCTTGCCACCTTTTCCAATGCATGCTGCCTTCTGCTGCTGCTTCATTTTCCTCATTTTCTGTTTCTCTTTGTCGTTCATCTTCAAAATGTATTCTTTCCCTAATTTTCTAACTTCAATTGTTGAACATTTTGTTGCTCTCCTTCGGGCTATTTTCACGTTCTTAACTGGCTATCGTTACTTTTTTTTTTTTTTTTTATGATTAAATGTCGTTTCTAAACGCATTATGAAAAGATGTTAGGGTATTAAATGGTATTGAGAAAAAAAATTTTTTAAAAAAAAGAAAAGCTTTAAATAGTAGATAACGTCGGCATGAAATAGTATGAAATTTATAGTTATTTTTTAATGATTTTATTTGAACAAAAATTTCTTGTATGATCATTATTTTTTAATAGATTTCATTAACATTTTAAATATAGATTTTATAATTAAAAAATTTATATTATATATATATATACAAGTGAAAATAATTAATAAATTCAATATATTAAAATTTTACGTTAAAATGTAATATTAAATTTATATTTATTATTTATTGAGATCCACACACTTGGTCATCAAGTATAAGAGAGACTTATAAACTAATATCTTAAAATTTTAATTTAAATTATAATATTAGATTATTTAAAAATTTTTCTTCTCAATTTTAAACTCTTATATACACCAAAAACGTAGGATTTACGATATAAAGGAGAGATCCACCATAAACCGGGTTCACCTAAAAATTGACTACTCTTACTTTTAAGAAGTTTCTCTATAAAAAAGAGAGTATACAAATTTTAAGTTACTCGAATTATTTTCAATTGATATACTATTAGTAATCAAATAGCTAATAATTTTTTATTTTTTAAAGTTGTATGAAAGTATATCAATGGAATCGTGTACTTAAAAAAGATCAATAGAATTGCATGTGTACTAAAATCTATCAATTTATACACAGTTTAATCGAGATTGTTTATTTCTCTCAATCTTTAATTTTTAATCCGACATTACTGTTTTGAAACATACTCTCGATACTAATAAACAAAAGTTTAGAATTTTCCACTCCGTTACTTAAAATTATTTATTTATTTATTTATATAAACTTCAATACAAATGGAGGCAACTAAGAAAACAAAAACAAAAAACCAAAAAAAACAAAACTATACTTGGTTTCTGCAAGAAATGTGAAAGTCCTCTTAAGAGGGTTTTCTTTGACGTGGAATGGAAGAGAAGGATCTGGAGATTCCTTGGTTAGTGCCAACTAAGAAGCCACCGTATTACATTGTATGTTATATGACAATTTTATGTTAAAATGAGTTGAGGTCCTGATTCGCCACACAGGAGACCCCGCATTCTAGTCCTTGTGAATGATTCGGCGGCTAACTCGATACAATACTGGAAGAGAAGGATGCCGAGGTCTATACATCAACCCTGCCTGCATGGAGGAGAGCTTTTTGGTTAAGCTGCTGTCTTTTGCACGATGAAGATGGGAGTTGTAACCTTCCATTGTACAAGTTAGCCTTGTCAACTCTCTTCACCATTGAAGATGCTGCATCGAAGCTGATGCTTTAAACCATTCGTGCAGAAGATGGATATCGATACTTTGCCTGGTTGCTAGAAGTGCTTAACTTTTACCGAAGTGTGAAAGATTTAATTGTGGAGAGTAGGTTGCATGCATAACAAAAAGACCATTTTGGTAACGTTGTCTGATTAGATTTAGAAGCAATGCTATTTCCGCCCATATGAAAAGCATCAAGAACGGGAAACTGGGACTTCAACCGGAGCACCCCGATTGGGCCATTCCTTTAAGCTGTAAATGCCATAGCAAGCGAAGGCTCCTTGCACCCAAAAGACCATTCCTACGACTCAGATTTGTAACTATTAAATCACAATGAGTAACCTTTTTCATCATACTAAGGTTCGCCCTTCAAAAGGCCTCATTGCAAGAGACATTTACCTTCATCCACACAGGCTCATATGGTTTCACATTCATCCAAATACTTTTATGCAGCACAAATCTTTGATAATCAAAGACCCAAGCCCGGACCATCACCATTACATATCCAGCTTTTTCATAAACAAACACCAAACAACACCTACCATGTGAAAATTGCTTTTTTTTTTCCGGTGGAGCAAAGAATAATCTATGATCTAAGATTGGTACATCAACGAAGTGTCTCCCGATGGTTCGATAGCTGAGTATAAAGCATGAAATTAAAAACTTCACACTTATTTTGACCGCAAAACGAGTCTGTAAGAATACTCTTTAAATAAATTGATCCACCAGAAACATCATCCCAATTTTGATGAATATACAGTTCCCCTTACACAGTCCAATGCCAGTAGAATCTGCCTGGACGTAACTCAGCCAAACTAGTGAGAAGTCGTAATTAGGTCTTTTGCTTTCCTTTTCGAAGTCTCTCTAGTTCTGCTTCTGCATCTTGTAACTGTTGTCTAAGGGTAGATATCCTTCGCTCCAAATCTTCAACTGTACTTCTACCAGTGAAAGGCTGATATGGCGACATGAAATGCCTTGAAAAATCTTTCAGAGCCCTCACCCCAGTAACCTATATAATCAGAACATAGCCAATCAAAGGGCTCATCAACTTATGAAAAATATCTCCAATCTCGACAAGTGAATTCTCCAGGGGGAAAAAAAAGCATCATACAGATGCAAGAAGTCACAAAGAGTATTAAAAGGAGAGTAACTGGCAGTTAGAAAAAATTGATCTTTGTCAAAATGTAGATAGAAAATAGTATCAAAATTTTCACAACTGGAGGACTTCAATAACCCAATCATGTAGAGGGCGCTATATTTATGCAGCTAATGTCTACTGAATTATGGCACTGCATGGGGTGGTACCTCTTCTGGTAGCAATGGGAGCTTCGTGATGTGAAAGTCATCGTACAACATGTAGAACTGATCAAGGTACTTTTGTTGCATACGCATTCTTGATTTGAGTAATTTGGACTCAACATCTATGACAATAGAGCAGACCAACTAGCAGTCAAACTTTTATTTCAGCAAGAATACGAAAACCCAAAAGTTAGACAAGCGCCATGGTGAACAGACCTTCTTCATCGTAAATTACTTGGTTGATGATAATGTTGTGCGTATCTATCTCAAACTTAGTAAGTTCCTGGACCAGTCTCTCTGTTTCATAGAGAGAAAGGAACTCTGGAATGCAAACACAGACAAATGTTGTTAAATCCTACACCAAAAGGAATAAAGGTGGATTAGAAAGATAGAGCAAGACAGAATTTGAGAATTATCTTAAACATTGGCAACTTCAACAGCTTAGCAGAACAGCCAGCAAGATTGCAGTGGTGCAATGATAATAATCAAGATGGGAGCTACCACTCAAATCTGAAAAAATTACCAGCACAGCAAGCTCACATTGATTGGCTGAAAAAGGTTGAAAAGAAAGAAGAAACCTTTTTCAATTATTTCTCTAGATGAACCAGCAACATATTTTCTTGTATTTTAACACCAAATTAGAAGATAAAAGGGCCACAAAACCAGGAACATCACCCTATATATGATATCTATATGGGTCCAGGAGCAATCAGTGCATAGCAGACAAGTACACACATCTTGTTGGATCAAAATTCCAATAATTACAGCCTTTGTGCCTCATGAAGAAAATATTATGCACATTAACTACAGAAATACACAAGAGGAGGACATAACTAGAAATTTAGAAGATGAAAGCAAGATATATACATTCAAATTTGGCACTTAGAGAGTTTAAGGCTCAAAAGAGTTAATGGAAGGGAAGGTTGGGCAGGCACTACCATGGGATAAGCAAACTATTACTAGGGTAAAAGCAAAGCAGTGAAAGGAGATCTTACCGGGTCTTTAAATTGTTTGTTGACTTGTTCAATCACATCTTTCATGCCCTCGAGCCTCCCTAGAATTGTATCCTCACCAAATTCATCTTCCATACCAAAGAGGCGGGTCATCTGCCACAAGCAATTTGAATACTTATAATGACATCATCATCATATCAAAAGCCAGTTACGATGGGGCAGCAAAAGGTAGCTGTCAAACTTAGAACTCTTTTTCCAAGCATCAGAATGAGGATAAATGGAACTTATAATAAACCTCAGTTAAACTCCAACATCAATAGAAAAATTGAAAAAAGAAAGAAAGATATTCCACATGCATTTTTAAAAGGCACAGCAGCTGAAGTTTCCACAACAACAGATAAATATCAAAGTCTAACTAAGAAAGACAACATGTAAAATTACAAAAAAAGACCTATCTTTTGAAAATTCAGGTTTTTTTTCCCTCTTTTTTTTTTTTTTTTTGTGCCCTAGGGTGGAAATGGCCAGCAGGTAACTAACAAAGAATATTAGACATAAAATATTGACCCCTCATGAATTGTAGAATCTAATTTTTCTAACAGGCTTTATACCTGATTTGATTGGAACAGATAAACACCTAAGCTGACATAGAGTGTTGCATAAAATTAAAGAGAGAATGACCACACAAAATGTGAAGGAAAGAGCAGAATATAACTTAAGTCTTAAGACATGAAAACTTCAACAAACAGTGAAATGAAGCTGATAGTACTTTATGTCTGCTTGGAAAAAGGAAAAAAATAAAAGACTTGTCAATGAACTAAGGCAGAAGACAGTACAAGGGGCAATTTTCATGCCCAAAAGAACAAGAAATCAGTACATATTGACTGGGGATATCATAATAGTGTGAGATGGCACCTAGGTGCACACCTGATTCAATAAGCCTCCAAATTTACTTTTCAAAGTCATCATTTTTTCAAGTCCCTTCTCCAAAGTTGAAGGAAATTGCAATAGTCGGAGCGTATGACCAGTTGGAGCTGTATCAAATACAATAACAGAATAATCCATTGTTTGCACCAATCTGCAGCCAAAAAACCAATTGTAGATCCATATAATTAAAAGGGCAGCTTGAGAATAACAGATCTGCTAAGTCTAAGAATAGTTATGCATCATTTCTCTTAACAATACAATTAGAAATAATGGGAAAGATGTATAATTATCAGTAACCGTGACAAAGTCTCATATGAAACTGCAGGATACATTTACATAGGAAATACGTTGAGAGTTAGCTAAGAAGTTTCTCAACCAATGAATCTCGTAAGTAGACATCTATACAGCATGCTTCAAAATACCTCACAAAAAATTCACATCATAAACTTCTTTTTCTACCATGATACTTCAATTATACCTAATACACTTATTTAGATTTATAAGAAAGACAGCAAGAGTCCTAAACCATATAACTAGACATGAACTATGAAATTCCACCACCAAAAAACAGCAGTCATGCCATCAGTTCACTTAGTCCTTTATCCACTTAAATGTACTTGGACAATGCAGCAAAATGAAGTTGAAAGAAACACAGATCTTACTTCAACATTTCAGCAAAACTCATTGCCTCGTCAATTCCAGGGATTGCATTTGCTAGCTCAGAAAACAAATTATCCATTCCTTCGTTCCCACCTACATCTTCATTCTCCACGGTAGGATCCACCTCCTGAAACAGATATATCCAACCCAATTAATGAGACAAATAGTTACTTAAAAAATGAATAGCAAGTCTGAATATTATCAACTCCCCGAGCAATTTAGAGACATAGGCAGCTCAGAAATCCAACCTCTTACACGTATTTTCTTCGGACAAAAATTCAGGAAAAAATACCACAAATCCTACATGATATAACCTGTAAATCTAAGAATTTCCTTCCGTGGCACTAAATATTTCACAAATCAACAACCAAAATAAAAATAGAAACCAAATTTATCAACTGGAAAGTCCCAATCCCCCCCCCCCAATAACCCGAATCCAAATCAAAACCACACACCAAAGCCCCAAAGATTGCAACTTGTCAACAAAAAAACATGAAAAAATCGCATTACCATAGCATAGAGATTGGTGAATCCATTAACCAAAGTGGGGGTCTTGGTAAATCGTTGCTGAAACGCATCGCTGAGATTATGAGCTGGGTCAGTGGATATAATCAACACAGAGGATCTGAACCTTGCCAAAAGAATCGAGAGAATCGAACTGCAAGTCGTCTTGCCAACGCCGCCTTTGCCACCCACGAACACCCACTTGAGGCCTTCTTGGTCCAGTATGTTCTGTACTGTCCCCTCCGGCATGTCTGCTGCCATCTTTTCTCCTAAATTTCTTCTTTCTTTTCCCCAATGGATGGCTCTTCGATTTGGGTCTCTGTTGGTCTGCTCAATTAAATTTGCGTTTGTTTCGGAGGATCCAATGATCAATCTGCCTGAAAACACTAGTCGGACCAACCTTCTTGTAGCTTTTGTTTAAGATTTCTCAGGACAGCGCACGGTAACTGGGGCAGACTAACATGCACTGCCAGTACACATGCGCCGCACGCCACCGATTTAACTAGGGTTTTTTTTTTAAAAAAAAATAATTTACAAAATAACAAAGTTTTAAAAGATTAATTTTTAACCAATGAACTTTAATTAAAGAGTGATCTTTACGATTCAATATTTTGAATTTTAATTTTAATTAGAATTAATTAAGCTGAAAAAAAGATTGAACATCCTATATGTCTAGGGTTGAAATCACATTTTACAATTATTTGTGTTGGCTATTTGCGTGTTTACCCTACTAAAATGGGAACAAAATCTTTCTTTTTCTTTATATTTATGTTATTATTATACAATTATATAACTTTGCACTCCATAAGAGATTAGTGTTTTTTACATGAGGTTTTTGTTTGTGAGTGAGATATAGTGTGCCTTTTTGGGCTATTTCTACGTGTTTTTTTTAAGTTTATATAAGATTCAATTGACAATTTTAATAATTATTAATTAATATAATTGATAATTGATGGATGAAATAATAAATAATTAATAATTTATAAAACAAATAATATTAAATAAAAATAGTTGTTGAACACGCAAATAAGCTAAACTAAGTACACACTTAATCCCAATTGTAAGTGTGTTGATAATCAAGATTAATAAGCCACAATTTTTCAACATCTTCGTAGGACCCACTTAACAATTTCATCCTGTGTTTGCATGTGAGGAGGCTACTTAAGCTTCAGCCGCCTAGTATTTCTGTATTCGAATACACTAAAAGGAGCAAGGCCACCATAAAAGAAAATGATAATTACTGGCACCAGTAAAGCAAAGACCAACGGCCAATTAAACTTGAATGGCACGGTAAACTGTAATGTGGCCAAATAGGCATCCACCAGGTAACCAAGGCTCTCAGCAAGAAAGATTAATGATTAGTGGCTTGATTTTGGAGAACCGTGTACAGCAAACTAGAAGGGGTATTTGATCTGTACAAGTGCAACATGTACATATGTAAACAAGAGATGGGGAACTAGTAGAAGGAATTATAGGCGACGAAGGTGGCAACAATGGAAGAGATACATATGAAGAGGGAAGGAACTAAGGCGACGTTCAAGAGCCTGCTTTCACCCAGGAACCCACATAATGTTATGTTATCGTGCCATCTGCAATTACTCGAGCCAAGGTCCCGGCTTCTGTCGAAAGTAATCCTCCATCGTATGTCCCACGAGATAGCCTCGATGGCATGACCCGAGATAGGAGGGAGAGGCTAACACCTAGAGATTGTCAAGTAAAATGATTATAAATGAATAGACATGTTAATGAACAAGCCAAAATATAAATAACCCCTGATGTTTTTGCAACTGCAGATACCTTCAAGGACTTCAGCAGAGACGAATGTGATAAGCGCTGAGCCGACATATTGAGGAATAGAATAAGTTGTCAATATATTGAAACTTAGAAGTATCCCTGTGCACAACAGAATCTCAGAGGCCAGTAGAACTTGCCTGCAGACAGGTATCCCAAAAAACAAGAATTTATCAGGAATGGAAGTAAATATGAATTTGCATCATGTATATCTTACGAAAACCTTTATTGTGGGTTATCTCGCTTATTTAAAAGATAAAAGATTAAAAAAAAAAAAAAAAAAGCATCCCAATGCTCAAGCCTCCCACATTGTGTATTTTGGGAAGTGTCAGCCTTACTCTTGTTTCCAAGTCATGATAGAGTAATCTTAATATTATACCTAAGTTCACCCTTCTTCTTGCATCTCAAAAAGATATAAATTTTCACTACCAATTCATAAGGTGTTGACCCTTATCAGAGAGACACAACATATTCAAAGCTATTCTAGTCATTGATAAAAAGGTAAATGGAGCAAAAGTGTATTAGAAGCTGATTTTCTTCCCCTCACAGTATAATTACCTCTCTTCAAACATGTTGCTGATGTAGTTTCCAACAACAACATTCACAGGAAGCACCATCAACCCAAGACATGCAAGAAAAATTGCTACACTGTTGGTTGACCAAATAAAGTAATATCCCGTGACAACACTTGATTCGGCAAGTAAAATCTCCATTGCATATTTGAGCATGAAATAAACGAATAGTTGAACCTGTTCAGAAACACATTAAAGATACGAAGGACATTAGCTCAGATGAGGAATATAAACCAATATTACATAAGCACAACAGAGACCATAAAAATACTCTGCTTGGATTCATTTGTGCTTGTTTTTTGATCTATTATATTTTTTCATTATTATTGTCAAAAAATTATTATATTAATTATCGGGAAAACATAAAAAAAAAAAAAAAAATACCTGAGTACAATGAGAACAACAAAATCACCCATCACAGTGACAGACTCCTACTATAGAGAATCATTATCGTCGTCACTATGTGCATGGGCTAAATATCCATAGTGCAGCTAAAGCATAACTTAAATACAATTTAGCACCTTCACAGATGGTGTGATCAAGTGATATGCCGTAACAATTGAAGTGACTGGTTCAAGACCTCCTTCAGAGTCTTCATCATTTTCATCATTATCGTCAATTTCTTGGTCTGCATCTTCACCTTGATGTGTAGCTTCCGATTTGGAAAGCAATGGTCTTGTAAAACCATTGTCTACAGTATCACTTTTTAAAGGCCCTACAATGAAGTGTTTGATTAAGTATCATGGTTACACACACACACACACACACACACATATGCATATATTTTAAAGCATGATGGAAATTCCAAATGCATAATGATGAAGTTGCAAGTATAACGAAATCAAAGTATAATTTTTGGCATGCATAAATGTTCCTTGTCCTACCAATCAAATCAACTACTTAACTGAGTCCATAATCCTTCGGGCCAGCTTTCTCATACCCACTAGTGTCAAACAAGCAATGCCGTCAGACCACTCAGCTTAACTTACTATAGTGAGCATGCTTGGAATTACACATGTGAACTAGAAAATTACCAGAAGCTACAGAGAAGTCTCACATAACTAAGGGGAAGGGGAAGAAAAGAAGAAGAGGAAGTTGCATTCTTTTTTTTTTTTTTTTTTACCAGCATCAGGGCAACTAGCTATAATGAATGAACAGAAGAAATATTATTTATGCTATTGTGGTAAGAGTTCAATGACAATTGAGGAATTATTTGTACTTTCACGGCAAGAGTTTGATATTGATGACGAACTACCATCAGCTTCCTGTGGCACAAGCTCTTTCAGACGCTGACTAGGCTCCCTAAAAGATGTCCACAGCCACAGAAGATGTACAAGCCACGAAAGGGCCATTATCCAACCAGGCAGAGTTTCCTTATTAAAGGTAAGCTTATAAATCTTGAACTTGGTTTGGAATAAGCACGCAAGAGCTGGACCGCAAGCCATTCCAAGTGCACTTGCGCTGACAAATCCCGCAGAAGCCTGCATTCTCAATTTGAGCGGTACACAATCACTAATATAACGCCTGTTAACAGGTCTTGCAGAACCTAACCCGAAAATGGTCAATTGTCTCATTGATCAATACAAAATTCTTTTTGACAATAATAATGGATTAATATAATAGAACAAACATAAAAGAATCCAAACAGAAGACTTTCTTATGCAGCAACTTATAAGAAGACAAATAACTGCCACAAAACATTCAGATTGTTGTAATAGCAACATGATACTATTTTGTTAATTCTGAGTTCTAATGACTGAACCTAACACAATGAATTTGGTTGTTCCCATTTGACAAGTTCTTTCATTGAAGCAAACCGATCTTTCCAAGCTGTAAAACATCAATGAGTGGAATCATAAAAGTTCAACCACACCAATGGTAGCCACCATCAAAATCAAGTGTCCATTTAACCGCTCAAACAATGAATGAATGAACAAATGAAACTACTCACCCACAGAAGAATCGACCAAGCAGGGGGACTGGGATTGATTAAAGGTCATAAGCCAGTGCGTACAAGGTGTTCCCCACAAGAAGAACGATGGTACTAAATGCAAGCGGTCTCAGATGTGACCTATTTGACCAGGCACTAAAATATACTGAAGAAAACATCTGTGCAGCAGCCATCGACCTAATGATGACACCACAAACTCTTGCTTCAGCTCCAAGGCTCATGGAGTAGGTGTCTGCTGTTGGGAAAATTATATATGTGTCGACCATAAACAAAAAAGCATTTACCAGGCTCAGAAGAAGTGATATAAAATGATATCTCTGTTCAACATATTGCTCTTCTGATGGAGTTGCTAATTCCTCTTCAATAATGAATGCATGCTTGGCCAAAAACTTTGGGAAATTTGTCGAGTTTGATAACCTGTTTACAGCTGCTTTAACAGTATCCATGACAGGGTCCAGCAAATTCATCCGCTAAAAGTGTAATTCAATTTACCAAATCAACTTTCCCATCAATTACACTTTACGTGCTTCAGTTGAGTAAAAAATTAATGCTGTGTCTGTAAATTGTAGTGTGAAAATGTGAGCAAGTGCATGTTCTTTTTAGATCCATCCTTCTTGAAGTCACTTTCTTTTTCCATTGAAAAAGGGTGTCTCAATGGACGAAACTCCAACATTGTGAGTAGAGAAAAGGATAGAGGTCTGCATCCTTATCCTTGTTTTCATAAAGAGACTGTTTCCACATTTCTTTTTCTATTTAATGCCAAAATATATCAGATTGCATTCACATGGCATGAATTGAAGAGTAACCATGAATACCAATAAAACTAAAACACATTGTTTAAGAGATTAAAAGAGGGCAACACTAGTTCATATAATTTTCAGTGGATATGAGGGAAAACCGGGTGGGATAATGCCGGCTCATATGTTGAGATGCAGTTTCCCCTATCATCTTGCAGGTCTGCAAGATTGAGACAAATGGCACCAACGACAGCCCCAATACCCTATATTGAGCAACTCTCTGTTAGGCAACCAAGTAACATGACAAGCAATGCCCAAAAAAATGCTGGTGAGAGTAACCGCAAAATGGTTACTTAGTCAAGGACAGAGAGCTGAAGATAGCAGATTACCAAGTGCTTGAAAACCTGTTGAAGCTGGGAATGAGGATGGTTTGCACGGGTTTTGACATAGCAGTAAGAGAATTTGTAACCAAAGCTCTTATCAAAATTTTTCAGAATTTTACGCAAACCAATAGGATTCATCTCGACCATAAAGAGAAGCCTAGAGAGGTCTTGTCCAGCTGCTCTATATGCTTCTCTTAGTTCAGATAATTTATATCCATCGAAATGCTGTGAAAGACCATCCTGCTGTTCTCCAAGATTTGACAGCCTTCTTGCCAGTAGTCCTTGTTGTTCCAGCAGAAACGAGACAACCTTTTCCATCTGAAATGGTATGAAAGCCAGAGAGAGAGAAAAACAAGTTATATTTTGCAATTAGCCAAGCACCCTAAGTACAAAATTGAACAGACTTTCAGTGCTGCGTTATCAGTAGAATATCGGTGGATAAGCTATACCTAATTACCTATCGTCCAACAAATAAAAGGGAATATATACAAATTTCCAAAATCAATGATAAATTCCTCACTTCTCTCTGCCCGCTCAAATTCAAAACCTACCACACGAGCATTGCAAACCCATGTACCAAGGAGCACTGTAACCTATATTTGACTAATTGGTCACAGAATAGGCCATGGTCCGAGCCAAATATCATATAACAGCAGATAAATCAAGCAGACTTTTCCTGCTAACAAATGTCAAGCGTAAAGGATAAAGATACAAATCCAGATAAAAATTATGTTACTATATAAAGATACAAATCTAGACAAAATTATGTTATGCAAGATAGGTAATCAGGGAAAACCGGTCTTGGGGGGGTTCATATTTGCCTTCCTTGTATGAAGGAGTGCATAAGCAGAATTGATGTTATCCTTAATAACCTGACTGTCCAGGATATTTGAGAAGTCCTTCAGCACATACTGTTGTTGATTTTCTGCTCCAACTTGGACTTGTTGCGCGTATCGTTTCACTTTCTTCTTCAATAACTTGCAGTCGATATAGTATCTGGGAGAAGAGAAGTGAACCGGGAGCATAAAGAGTAAGGAAGGAATTATATGTAGCTCATGCGCAGAAGATCATCAGAAGGCTTACCCTTGCCATTCTTGAATTTGATTTTCTTTCAATTTTTTCCCGAATGCTACCATATTTCCGGGGCAAACAGATGCAATGCACTACATCAACACATGAAAACTGAGAGAAAATCAGTCATCAAGACGATAGATTGATAATAAAACAATCGTGTACTCTGCGTTCCTTTTCTCATTATCATGATCTGGGGGTGGCATGTTCGTTTTGGACGAATCAGTCATCAAGACGATACATTTATGCACGATATCAAATCCTAGTAATTATTAGAGAAAGAAAGGGGGAAATTGAAAGATTTAACAGCGAGACCCTGATGTCATCTTCCAGTCTTACCTTGAAAACAAGTCCATGTCTGTCTATAGAATGCATAGAACAGTAAAACAAGTATAAAAGAACTAACTAATCGAGACCCTGATGTCCCTAAGGTTCTTCTATGGTTTAAAAGCCAAAAAGGATGGAGAAGTTGACGAGCATAATCCAACAGCCAATGTAAGAGTTAAGTACAATCCAACCTGAGAGTTGCATGCCTAACGTATAGTAACACTAGAAGATGTCAGATGCAAAATTATTCTATCAGTTGTAGGAGAATAGGTAGCATTCAAGAATCAAATCAAGCTATAATCTTGATGACCCAAAAATGAAAACCATCAAATTCAGGTGGAAGTCTTTATTTCCCAGTTCTGTTTAAAACTCAAGTAAAAAACTTTATTCTGGAAGTTCAATTGGAGACAACGCAAAGAGGACATTCAACTCTAAGATTATAACCACAGTAGTTTATAAAGATAAAATAAAAGTCAAAATCACCTTAAACCACCCGGCACGGGAAGATTTATGATTTGGTTGTGAACATTGAGATTTGGAAAAGTTGCCATAGACCACTTGAATGTAGAATTGTTCTTCAAACTGCTTAATTTGATCCACGAGCATCCATAATTGTATTAAGGTTAAGGTCAGTAGTTAGTCTTCCCTTGACTAAATGCCTCCGCTACAAATTAATTAAGGTTAATTTTCTCTTTTTTTTTTTTTTCTGCATGGTCTTTTTCAATTGCTATTGCATGCTAATTAATACCAAACACAAGAGGAAAGCTATGTTTGAACTGCAATTGCTTGAACAGTGCCAAATCCTCAACTCCATCAAAGTCGATTCCTCTGTGATTTTTGTACCCGTATGAAAGAAGCAACAAGTTTACAGCTCGTTAAATGGTTTGTGCACGTTTGTTGTTGGATGAGGCGACATCAAACTGTTAAACGATTTAAATTTTCTCTTCCTATGCAAGCAACATGACATAAGTTAAGTAGCATGCACATGTATAAATGAAAATTATAAACTTGACTTACAATCAGCCTTAGCTTTGAGGTGACTAAGAAAAGAACTGAGATGAGCTAGAGAAATTTTCATCAACACTTAAAAGAAGAGAACTGCCAATCTTTGCCGGAGGTTCGCTCAGGTTCAGCAAATTAAGAAGCACAATGGGGGTCAAAGAAGAGCAGCAGTGAGAGTAGAGTGGTAAGACAGTCCTTTTTATATACGTTTGAGAGCTAGATGTAACGATTTGTTTTCTGTACATTCCACTCCCACTTTGTGAGGAAGAGTGAGAATTTGAGCTATAGAAGTAGGTGTATTGCAGATTCTAATAAACTGAATTTTGAGGAGAAAGTAATGACCCGTGACAAAATATTATTAAAACTTACCACTCCTATGTGAGACCTTAACTTAACTTGGTGCAGAATGCTAAGAATTCTCAGTTTTATCAGCTCAATGTGTATCTAAGAATATCAAAGAAAACGTTCGTGAATTTGACGTAAAAGAATGTAATAAGTTACTTTCTATCTATTTTATTCTCATATTGTACCTAAGTCACTGGTATTTTCAAAAATATTGTTTGTGATTACTTTAATTACCTAACTTTAATCTCCTCCTAATTAATACAATCACACCCAATAATTCACTCAAATAACTTAAATTGTTTCTTTAGCTGGTCCTGTCTCCTGTTAGCTTTGCGAGCGGGACCAGGGCCAGAAGCTACACGTGTCAGAAAATGGCTTCTCAATTGCCTTTAGAATAATGAAAGGCCCACGATGTTTTTGCAGTTCCATGAATCTCCCGACGGCACTTCTATAGTACACGTGTGCTCGTCCTTTTTGTGAGTGTAGGTTTATATTGGGAGTAGTGTAGTATATCTAAAAAAGCTAGTAGAAACCCACTAATAAAGATATTCAATGTATTAATAAAATTCGATAAAAGATATAGTGTATTATATATTCTCTTCAAACTCCCGGTTAAAGAATAAAATAAAAAAAAATCAATTTACTCCCATTAAGAAAAAAATTGCCCCCATATCTTTTTCATAAACATGAAATTGGCAATTTCGAAATTACTATCTCATGTGTGTGCATTGTTTTTTTTAACTAAACAAAACTGATATGTATATATATATATATATATATATATATACACTTTTTTTTTTGTTTTGTTTTTATATTGCTTTTAGACTGGTATTAATACAAGCGTACATGTAGTTGTAACTCACATTAATTCAAGTCCAAAAACTACCCCAACGACATGAGGCCTCAAATTCCAAATTGCTCAATTGCTTTTCCAAGCTAAAATTATTGTAAAGATATCCAGGATCCTTACCCGTACTAGAAATCTAGGACCCTTTTTACATTAATGTAATGGTTGGAACTGTAGAATCTTGCACAAGTGCTGGAAAGGGAAGAGAGATAAATGGTGAAGAGTTTTCTTGCGAAACAGTGCCTGAAAATTACGGCACTATGCTTTAGTTTTGATCTATATCTATGTTAAGCATAGTTTATGAGTTAAATCATCTTGAATCACTAGGTACATAAATAATTTACACAAATAGCCTAAAACTTCACCCAAGTAGTCATTCGATGAATTCTTCGTGTTGGTTTTTCAAATAATATAATAGATAACATATATTATTTATTCAGGAGACTACGTGTGAATATGAAGCATAGAATTGCTCAAAATTATTTTGGCCTAGATTAATTTGGAAGACTTCGAAGCAATTATCGGTTGCAAAAATTTGCCCCCACTACCCAATAGAGTCCTCACACACACACACACACACACACACACACACACACACATATATTGAACAAAAAAAAAAAAAAAACTATGTCATATTTGCGGAAAAAGTTTATGAGACGCAAAAAATTTATCACAAATTCATTTGCTGTTTTTCATTCTACGGTTGCATGAACAGGTTGGCCAAACTAATAGTAATCGTGTACTACTAAAGGTGTGCAATACTCCAAAAGAAGATTGAATTTGCCATGTGAGCGACCCGGCAGCCACAAATGGAATGGTTATCTATCTATCTATACGATGCAGAGAATGATACATGTCTATTCATACTTTTATTCTCTTCATGGTCCCCCAAGCGCTCTACTAAATACTCTCTAGTTATTCAAGCAATTTTGTTTTCGTTATGAAAGCAATTAACGTAATGAAAGTAATACTATAAATATGTGTTAATACGATGTAATTTGATAACAATAAAATAAAATTATTGTACTCCTCACATGCTTCTCATTGTGTTCTCGCGTAATAAAACCTTTTTAAATATATGATTTATTCTTTAATTATTTATCAATAAGTTAAGCTTTTAATTGAATTGATTTATTGATAGATTGTAATACATTTTCTTATTGTGATGAGGTAAGTTGTGAATTATACCTGACATTACAATAATAAAAGTGCCGAGGGTTAATTGAATACAATAAAAATTTAAGAACTACGGTGAGTATTTTTGTCACGTCTTAGAGTAATAAAAATTTTTCTCTTTTTTAATCTTGACATTGTTTGTGACGATCACTGTTTCACTGATGGGGGATGCCAAAGTCATTTATCTCGATTCCAAATGCAGCATTGTCACCGTATATACATGGTAGGCATCTGTCGAGCTCATTAGTTAAATTTCAAAAAAAGGAAAAAAAAATCATCGCAAGGACCACACAATTAACAGGTTGCTTCTTGAGGATCATTTGCCGGCCACAAGGATTACATGGAATGCATGATTTTGCTGCACATGCAGTTCAAAATGTTAAGGTTGCAATCAATCAATCAAAAAATTCAGTGCAGCTTCCGCACCAGTGAAACCAAAAAATGTTTTTTTAAAAAAAAGGAATACGCAATCTGTTGTTCGGGAAATTCACTTTTTTAATTCTAAATTTTATACGATTTTTACAATTACATTCTGTACTTTTCAACTTTTTCAATTAAATTTTATATTTTATCAAAATTTTCTAATCAAGTCCATCCTGTATGGTTGCAAAAATTAATTAAAAAAATACATGAAATTACCGTATAAATAGTTTATACATTTATTTCATAAGGATAAATAAAAAGCAACCCCAAATTCTTGGTCAGCCTTATATTCTTCATACTGATTCTCTTTTTTATCAAAAATCATAAAGTCTTCCTTGTTCATGTGATTAGCTCATTTAGTGGACAAAATTAACTTTTCTTTTTAGCAAATCAACTCTTTGTCCGGTAAATCACCTCTCGTTGACGACATTGTCTGAAGAGAAGGCGGAAAAGTTGAGAATGTTATGTTATTTTGGAAGGGGAGTGATAATCCATACGTCTTACACTAATTTGAACTCAAAGAGACGATTTATTGCTTGTGAACAATTGAAAGTAATGTTTAGTTGACATGATTAATGTATAGTTTTCATAGTGATTAGAGTAGTTTTTCATTTTTGTTTAATTTATTGTTTAATTTATTGCAGTAAGTTAAAGGGTGTGAAATTTTCCTTCGGATAGATCCACCTATGTATGAAAGATCATGACAAATCATTCTCGAATTATTGAAAAGGGTGAGCATCGTGGAGAGAAGCAGGAAGGAATTATGGTGTCTCCATTATGTGGTTGTTATGACAACCATCCTTTTGGTTTTGTTACTAAGTTTAAAAGGATATACTAATAGTTATATGAGAAAAAGTTTAGTGTTATTTGAGAGACTTTACTATTCATTTATTTTCAAAAAAATGTATTGTGATAATCATCCTTTTAGTGATGTTGCTAACTTTATTTTGATAAAATTAGAAAAATGTGAATAACTCTCACTTTCTTTTTGAAAGAATCTACCAATGATAGTTCATTGTATTAGTAATAGGATTATACTATTCTATATATTAGAAATTTCTATTAATATCCTTGTTAATTTGACATGAAAAAATATGTTATGCAATCTTCCAAAAAGAAATGTACAGAGTAAGAGCAATATAACACCATTGGTAGCATTCACAAATAGATTTTTTTTTTTGTTTTTCCATTCAACAAACTAACTAATTGTGGTAAATACAAAATGTCTAACAAAAATAAAAAGATCAAATTTGGCTAGCATAAAAGAAGTATGTTCTTGGTCATTGTCAGTATTATTATCATTATCATTGTTTTCCTTTATCATATATCCTTATGAACTCTTCTTCTTTTCAGTCTTGTTCTTCTTTGTTTTAATTTGATTTTGTAAAAATATTAATATTATTCTTCAATCAGTTAATATTTAAAAGACATTAACCATAAACAAATAAAAATTAAATACAATTCCTAACTAAAATTACAACCAATTGTTGAGGAGTGATTACATTATAACTACTTCTAGTTATAGGCCTAAACACAATTTAAAAAGTACTTAGTTGTTATTCAACTGATGCATGACTTTTTTTAATGGACAATTTAAAATTTGCTTTCTCTTAGGCAACATCACATTTTGTCTTTTTACTTGTGGATGATACATAATATTTTATCCTCTTTTCATATGAAACAAAATAAAATAAATCAACAATTTAAGCATTAGTAACTCATATTAAAGTAAAAGACTTATACTAAATCATAAGTTTAGTTGGAGAGGAAGGGATAATTTTCATCATTTTTGCATTTCATTGAGTCATGCTTTGATTAGTTAAAGAACGAAGGATAGGTTCTAATATATTTGTGTCAGTTGATTTTTTTGGAGTTATTTCTTTACTTCTCTTATTGGCCTATATAGTTAGAGGCGAAGGGGTTAGTTTTAACATAACTACAATTAATTCAAGTATACTTTGATAACTCAAAAAGGAGGTACATGTTTTGATATATTTTTTTTCCTACTACTTTTGACTTGCTAAGCTGACTTTGATATATATATATATATATAAATGTCTATTCATTCTCATAACATATAAATTAATGTACTCTCTAAGTCATTTAATTCAAAATCTTAGATTTTTTTGCAAACTTATTATATAACTTATAAATTTCGAAAACACCCTCTTTACATATGAATAATACATAAAGAATACTCAAATTGAGAGAACTCTTCACTAACCTCCTCAATCTAAAATAACTATTTAATATAAGTTGAGATTTTCATACTCTAGTGAAGTATCAATGTAACAAACCAAAAGGATGAAAGGGAATTAAAGACACAAATTTCTTTGATGAAAATTGATATTTTGGTTATTAGGATTTTTCAATTATTTAGTTGTTTTTTTTTTTTTTAATTTCAGAAAGCGACAATGAAGATTATAAATTTAGGGTTTGTTTTCATTGTATAAAGCACATGTGCATTATGTAGATTGACGGGCAAGATAGAATGACTTCATGTTTTTTTTTATTAATTTATGTTTAGTCAAACTACAATTGTTCACGTTTTAATCAGATTTTATCCTTGAAAGGACTTGATTGAAAAATTTCAATAAGATATAAGATTAAATTGAAAAGGTTGAAAAGTATAGAATTTAATCGTAAAACTTCTCAAAAATTCAAGATTAAAAAAGTGGGTATCTCCTCATTTGTTTACTGATTCTTTCGTTTCTTTATTTTATTGGAAACCACTGAGGCTTTATTCAAAGGTTCGATGGAACAGGCAGTTTCAAATGGATATAGGTTTGGTACCAAAGCCGACAACTTGGAATTGGGTTTTCCACACGTAGGTCCTTGAAAATTGAATTAATCAACAAAAGTTTTGATTTTCGTCTACCACTAAAAAAGGAAAGGTTTGATTTGCATCCTTAAATTGAAAGCTACTTTTTACAAGTCTACAAGCAATACAACTGCCAAAAAATATTTCATAACTTGCATCATTCCCAAGAGGGCAATATTAAGCATATACACTTTAGAATAAAAGAAAAAAAAGAATTAGTTCAACCTCTAATGGACAAATTCAGGTCAAATTGTTGCATTTGTACATTGTATAAGGATGACAAGGTGTGTTACAGAAATAACCCATCAGCAAGGGTGGAATTGTCACGGCATGGACATTCTTCTTAGCAAGAACGATGCACATGACACCATGACTTGGGAACCCACGCAATTCTATTCACATATGGTTTGGTATTGCTACCGCACCTGCCTTTGCGAGTCACGATGATATTAAGAATAAACTATATATATATATATATATATATATATATATATATATATATTAATTATTTTTTAATTTTTTTTATTTTTTTTTCTTCTTCTTAATTTGGGCAATTAGCAATACTCTTTTTGTGTTGTTATGTGCCGTCGCCGGCATGCAAAAATTGGACCACTACAGAGGACATGCACGCTATTCCGCATCGAAAGAAAAAAAGAAACAAAGTATGTGATTAAGAATTTTTCTTTTTTGTGACGTGTACTTGGATCATAAAAAAAATTGTAAATAAAAATAACAAACAATTAAAAAAATCATTCTACTTTTATTAGGAATCTTTTTTTAAGGACAGAATGGCCTTATTTAATAAGGAATCTTGTGCAACTCCGGCGTTAGTTTTTATTCACACTAACTAGATAACTTATCTATAAAAAATAAATTTTAAAAAGAAAAACATTAACTAGATCACTGTTTTGTGTTTTTGCCATCAAAATTTTGGAACTAAAAATACTGAATGTCACCGAACAACTACTATAACGTTCATATGCGATCAACCTTCTTTAAAAAAGAAAAAAAAATCAGTTCAACAAAGAAAAATGAAAAAGTTTTGTTTTTGAACAACAGAAAAAGAAAAAAACAAAAAAGTTACGATCATAAGATGTTGTACTTACAATCATTAATTTTAGTTTCTAATTCTGTTGTATCTCATACCAAAGAAAATAATAATAATAATAATAATAAAAAAGCAACTCCATCAAAAGAAGAAAATGAAAAGACAAAAAAAAAGAAAAGAAAAAAAAAAAAAAGAAGAAGAACTCTAAGGCAACGACTTGCCAGGGGGCCGTAGAGGAGAAGTAATCTTGATAACAAGACCGGGGAAGACATCATCGGGGTCGTGAATATGAGGGTTCTCCTCGACAATAAAAGGGTCGCCGCACTTGTCGCTGATTGTGTGAAGCGTTTCTCCTTCTTGTACAACGTAAATCTCGTCGCACGGTCGGCTCAAAATCTGGTTCCCTCCAGTAATAACTTCCTTGAACTGATCGTATTCTCGAGGCGACACATCCTTTATTAGGGAGCTCAGCAATACAAGGGTCACAAGAACAAGGGCGCAGCACCACGAGACTGCATCAGCCATGGCAACTAGCGTGATCTTTGGCTGCTTTGAGGACATCTTATCATTAAAAGCCATGAGAGACAGAAGACAAGAGGCAGTTGGATTACTGTTTTTGTGTTGGAATTGGGGTTTTATATAAGGAAGGGAATACAGTTGAGGTGGGGGGGGACGATTGTGGTGCGAGCCGTGAAGGGTCAGTCACATTTGGCGGTTTTCTAGGTAGAGGGATGTTCGTGGCTTTGACAAAGTGGACACGATTGTGTAACTTCGCCACCACCCCAGAGGAGAAATTTGAGTCATCCTCATCTTCCCAGCCTCCTTGTAAGGCTGAATAACTTGCCTGAAACGGCACTTTTTTCCCCTCTTTCTTTCTTTCCTTTGGGGGGGGGGGGGGCCATGCATGTTTTGATTTATTAATTTCTGCCTACCGTTAGGCTTGCTTGGTTATTCATTGAATCAAGTTAGGTATTTTGGATAAATTCTTTCTTTTTTTAAAATGTAAAGAAAAAAAAGAAAAAGAAAAAAATTGTATCGCAGGTACGTTGATGAGTAAAAACGTTGTTAAATAGATTATAATATAATTAAATATCACAACATTTCAACTGCCAAAGATCTGTTATTAGTTATTTTCTACGAGTTTGTTACTCCAGCGCACGTTGGAGTGAGCTTCTAAATTCTAATATGCACCAATAAAATGGGCTTCTAGTAGAAAACTCTCAAAAAAAAGAGAAGGGGGGGGGCTTCTAATTAAAATCTGTTTTGAAATTCATCTATGTCTAACTTCTTAATCTTTGAAATTTCAATTCAATTCAAAATTCTTAAATCCAGATTACTATACTGTCTTTTATTGGCAGTTCAAAGTTTGAAATATCTCGACATTTATATCTTTTCTTTTTTTTTTTTTTCTTTTGATTGTATTTTTTTAACAAAATGGGGTTTTTGTTTTTGTTTTTTTTTTTTTTTTTTATCGTGAGTTATTCGCTTACGGGCTGTGATGTCGCCACGTCAATCCCAGTGGCACGGGACATGACTGATGACATGCATCTAATCAACCGTCCAAGCTGGACCCACAAATTACGAACGGACACGTGGTATTGAAGCTGGACTAGAGCGAACGAGCCACGTTACGACGCCGTTTTCTGAGTAAATAACAACGGTTTGTTTATTCTGCATTATTTCAGCGCAACTTAAAATCCTAAAATCAGGGTTTAGGCGTCTCTCTCGCGAACGCCATGGCTAGTGCAGAAGAAGAAAAGCTGGAAAGTTTCCTCCAATGGCTGCGGGTCCCATCTCAGACCTTCCTCTTCTTACATTAACGTGGGCATTTCTTTTCGTTTCTTTTTTTTTTTTTTTGTCTTAATGATTGAGATTATTTGAATTACAGGTCAACAAAGTTGAACTACGAGGTTGTAAGATGAAGTACTGCGATCAAAACAAAGGTTTTGGTTTATTCTCGTCCGATGATGTCTCTGATGGTAATTAGACCCGGACCATAATTAATCTTCACCTTAATTATGTATTCAAAACGTTGCTTTAGGACTTCATTAATAAAAGATTATTGGTGGGTGTGTGTGTGTGTGTGTGTGTTGGGGGGGGCGGGGGGGGGGAAATTGGCAGGGATTCTACTGGTTGTTCCATTAGATCTAGCAATAACTCCTATGAGAGTTTTGCAAGACCCTCTCATTGGACCAGAATGTAGAGCAATGTTTGAAGAAGGAGAGGTGGATGACAGGTTCCTCATGATTCTGTTCCTAATGCTCGAGCGCCTCCGAAAGAACTCTTCTTGGAAACCGTATGTATTGTTTTTGTTATTATTTCCTACTTTTTGCAACTTTTATTCTTTTTTTTTTCTTGCATTTATGTTTTTAATTGGCCCTGAATTTTCATGTTAGGTATCTCGACATGCTTCCAACCAGTTTTGGAAACCCACTTTGGTTTAACGATGATGAGCTTTTAGAGCTTAAGGGGACCACGTTGTATCGGGGAACTGAGTTACAGGTAAAAGGAGGGAACTTATGGAAGAAAGTTGACGTTCCTTGAAACGTTAGAGTAAACCACATCAATGATTTTGATGTTGCAGTTAATATGTGTCAGATTTGGATACTTTCATTTTTATAGTTAACTCGGTTGTTGTTACAGTTCAATGTGATTGGTGGAATGGGTTTTTTTTTCTCCTCATTTTTTGACTGGTTGGGCTCTTTGAGCTTTGCTGGACAGGATGCAATGTGACAAAAGATGTGTTTGATTTGCAGAAAAAAAAGTTACTTTCTTTTTATGATGACAAAGTAAAGGATTTAGTGAAGAAACTTCTAATTCTAGATGGGGATTTAGAAAAGTGAGTATCCTTTTTTACCACCATTTCTCAATAACATTTGTACTTTCTTTCTTTATTTTAGCATATTTCAGTCATTGTAAGCATATCCTACTAACACATCCACATGCATGCACACATTTTTCTGCTTTGCTGGTCATCTAACCTGTGCAATTATGGTATGTTACAAAATAATGTGTGGCATTCTTTTAGATGTTCTTCTATGCTTAAATCTCAGATTTTGGTATTCCTTGTTTTGTTGTTTCAGTGACGTGTGTTTCAAAGATTTCCTTTGGTAAGTGTCTTCTTAATTGCTCCTTTTTATTTTTTTATTTTTTTTGGATCCTATTATTTAATAACTTTATTTTACATACATGCTTTAATTGCTAATGTTGCAATATCTTAACCCTGCTAGGGCAAATTCTGTGTTTTGGAGTCGTGCTTTGAACATTCCTCTCCCTCAGTCTTATGTGTTTCCACAAATACAAGAGGATCAAGACACTCACTATTTAGTCAACAAGTCTGTGGCTTCCTGTGACAATATTCCCTGTGGAGATTTTGTTAACGAAGCAGATAAAAAAGGAGCAGATGGAGTGACTTTCCTGTCGACTCAAGGGGAGACAGTCTGGGTTGAAGGTCTTGTTCCGGGCATTGATTTTTGCAACCATGGTATGCAAGTTGTTTGATTCTTGCCATAAGTATTAGTTCTATCTATATTGGGTCTCATTTTTTGTGTTATTAGTATTATAAAATTTTCAACATTATTGATGGAATTTTGATTTAATATTGTATCTCCATAATCTTTGTATGAGAAGAGCCACTTTGTTTACTTCAACATTAATTTTTTCTATATAGCATGTGCAATTGTAGAGAATAATTGATTATAGGATTTTTGAATATTTGGTTTTATGTTCTAAGCCATGGCTGTTTAGATTTGAAGGCAGTAGCAACTTGGGAGGTTGATGGAGCAGGCTCGGTTACTGGAGTGCCTTGTTCTATGTACCTCCTTTCTGGTAGTATTCTTTGTTATCAATACTCTTGTTTGAATATGAAGACTGACTAACTTAGTTTTATGTATTTTTCATTTTTTGTTCCAATTGGAAAGCTGAACAACCTTCCTTACAAATAGAAAAAGAGGTTTGCATTAGCTATGGTAGCAAGGGAAATGAGGTACTTTCTTTGTTACTGAAAATCCAGCTTACTATTCTTCTGAACATTTGTGGCTATGTTTGTGTTAATCCTGGCTGCTATCTTTTGACCACTGTCTTATGATTCCTTCACCTAAAAATGATTGCACTTGATTCCACCTGCCTCATCTTTATGATACATGGTTCAGTTCCTTGAGCTTCTTTTTATGGTTAAAAATGCATCTTCACTGACATGCTATGAAATTCCTTCTTGAAGATTTCATTCTAACTCATTGGTATCCTTTATCCTGAATCTTATTTTGGAATGTCACTTTTTGTATGATGTGAACCTGGCATGATAAGTTTAGGTGGGATAGATTTTTGTATGCTCTCTTTTTTTCAAGCTTGAAACTTTCTTTATAACTATTTTTTCTCTGCTGCATTGCAATCACTTCGTTGTGGGCATCAGGGGTCTAGGATGAAAGACGCTTTAATATGATAATTTTCCTTTTCTTAAGCTCTCTTTTTTGTGCTGCTATGTCTTCTTTTTTGGAGGATGCATTTTGGCCTCCCTGTTCTTGTTCTTTGAATAATTTTGCATTTCACAAGCAGAAGCTTTCAGTTAGGTTTCTAATTGCTGTAATTTCTTTACTTCGATGCAGGAGTTATTATACATTTATGGCTTTGTCATTGATAATAATCCAGATGACTATCTTATGGTAATGCCATTTATGCAATTAATTTGATTTTTGTGGCCTGATCTATGTTTCAATACAGCTTGGCAGAGTGGGTCTGAAATTGGTATTGGCTCTATTAGGTCCTTATTTTAAGCTAGACTTGCAGGCATCATATATTAGCGACCTGATCAAGGATTGGCTGCTTGCATATAATATATATGCAGGTCCACTATCCTACAGAGGCAATACAGAATATTCCTTTTTCAGACTCTAAAATGCAGCTTCTGGAAGCACAGGTCAGCATCTCATGCCTTCTTTATTGATGGTATACTGTTGTATTGTTGATTAACAGAGTTCTTTTTTTCTTAAAGTTTCACCATATATACATAAAAGCAAATTTTACTTTGTCGGTAAATTGGTCATTTGCACAGAAAACTGAAATGCGGTGTCTTTTGCCTAAAAGCTTGCTGGATTATGGCCTTTTCCCATTAAACAGCTCAAAAAATGACGGCAATGACAAGTTCAAAGGAGATCGGACTCACAACTTCAGTTGGAGTGGTCAGCGAAAGACACCTTCTTACATTCATAAGCTGGTATTCCCTGAAGAGTTCTTAGCTGCATTAAGAACTATAGCCATGCGAGAAGATGAGCTCTTTAAGGTTTCTTCGTTGCTCGAAGAGGTGAATTTAGTCATCATGTTCTTTTCTTCTCTTTGAATGCTCTGCTTTCTAGCATCTGTAGTGAAGTGGGGATGATCTGATCAATTGCATGCTAGGTCTATTGATTTACAATAGAATATGGAACATACTTTGGCTGAAATGAATGAGAAATCAATAAGCCTAGTTTGCACTGTTTATCATCTGTTTTTCTTCTGTGGTAATGAAATACTTGCTTCCCTTTTCTTTTTATAATAGCTTGTTGGTTCATTAGTGGAGAGACAGCCAACAGATTCAGAAGTTCGAGCAGCAGTATGGGAGGCTTGTGGAGATTCTGGAGCTTTGCAATTGCTTGTTGATCTTCTTCATAAGAAGTACCCTCAATACTCTCTTTAATATGATCCTTATAACTTAAAACCAGGATTTCTCATGTCATTTCTGTGTACTTTCTATGTAAGGATGATGGACATGGAAGAGAGTTCTGGAACAGAGGGCCATGATTGCGAGCTGCTTGTGAATGTCCAGGATGTGGAAGGCCTTGAAACACATCAAAGGTGTGAAAATAGTTTGAGGTAACCCCATTTTTTGCCTTGTTATTTCCTTTTATGTCAGTTGGCTCTAGCATTGGAGGACTGTTGCAGGCCTATGATTTGCATATTCAAGAGTTTAGCTGTTTCTTATGTGATATACATTTACACTGCAGTAACTTGGAGGCAACAGGCACTACACAACCCAAGATGATGACTAGAAACAGGTGGTCTAGTATAGTATACAGACGAGGGCAAAAGGAACTGGCAAGATTATTTCTAAGAGAAGCAGAGCACGCTTTGCAGTTATCTTTGAGTGAAGGAAATTGAACTCTTTTTGGGATTCAGATTGAATAAAACCATTTCCTTAACCCACCATGTCTTCGCCAATAAATAGAAGGTACATTCATATAGCAGCTTTCTGTTACTCAATGGTGGGAAGATAGGTTCAACTTAAATGAATCAAGCATGTTAACTTGAAAGCACAATCTGTTCAGCATAATGGCAAGCACAAAAAGAGCCAAGTTTTGTCAATTGCTTCCCAGTGTGGCAGTACCAAAATTTGAATTTCAATCCTTAGCCAGGTTCTAGGGCCAAACTCAGGAATATCCTCAAGTTGGCCAAACTTGGGTTGAAATCTTGAATCCTGTAATGGTGAGATTTGTTGGCTTCCTTTGCCACCATATGAACTGAGTCCCTCCATCTGTACTGTGTATCAACACTGCAGGTGTTGGATGATCATCATATGTAGCATCTTTGGCTTTTACACTTAGTTTGCTGCCGTATTTGTTTTTATGTGGTACCAAATGCTATCTATATGGCATAACCACTTTGTGCTCACTAGACTGTATATCTACTTGGTGGGATTCAAAATGATGGCTCCTAAGGTTAATGACTTGATATAAACTGGAAGTCATACAGTGAGTAGACCAAGCAAATACAGAGTGTAATATCATCGCTATTCTTAGCAGTTAACACCTATGCATTCAAATAGAGGACAAAAACAAATAACCAAGGTATATTTTACTTGGGTAAATTGTACTTTAAAGAGGGACTAAATAGTTACAAATACACACTCCTAATATATCACACACTTTTGAGTAAAAATACACATATATGATTTGATTAGATGTGTAACCAAAATTTTTTGGTCTTTTAAGTTGAAAAGAAAGTCTGTTAGTTTCTACTAACCTGCGTGTGAGGCCTGCTAGAGCTGTGAATTGAACTAACAATTTTGGTGGTCGACATGAAGTTAGACTTGGTTCGGAATTAGAAAATTTTACCTTGAATTCACACCAACTAATATTCACTTTAGATTTAAGCCCAGCCTAGTAGAAATCACTGCCATTCATACATATTCTCGATGTCAAAGGCAATTATTATATGCCGAACAGTTCAGCATAAAATATTAAGTGGCAATCGTGTGCTTGCATAGCTTGTTGGACAACTCGGTCCATGTGTAGCAGGTGCCTACTCTGGCGACGCTGAGGGTAAAGCTGACCCTTCCATTAAATGCCTAGTTGTTTACTTATTTTATTGGAAGCTGAGGTGCAGGGAACTGGGGATTAGCAGATTAGGTAAAATGTTGCATGGCAATTGTTATTCATCCTTAGCTATTTTCATTTTTCTGTAAATTAAGCCTTACTGGAGAGACATGCCAAGAGAAACGGAGTAATTAGTAACCCCAAATTAAAAGCATATTGGTCCTACTGTTAGGCCGATGGTCTATCATCCTCGTCGTCTTCTTTTGCTTCATTATCCGATTGACGATTTGCTTCCTTTTCATCGCAGGTGGGTGATGGATTGTCCGTCTTGTGCCTGGCGGAGGGAACGGAAATGCGCCTGTTGGTATTGGTTTTGTAATCAGGGACGAGCTTAAGAGTGATGCCCATGGCCATCAGCAAAAGTCCAGTCCCATGTTGCTCCGTCATTGGCTTCGTGAATATCATGTACGATAGCAGTAACGTTACCGCCTTCCTTGCTGTTGTTACCTGTGGTGTAATTCAGTGTGTGAGCTTGCACAACGTACACATTGTATTGTCTTTCGTCCACAAAAAAGAACGTGCACAACGTAGGGCAGCAAAACAAAATGGCCCAATTGGAACGCCCGAAGGCACGCAAGAGAGGAGCGTACCATAGCCGTTGTGGCGGCCCCAAAAAGGGCTATGAGCGAAAGGACGGAGACTTGGCCGATAAACGTGGCCATGGCTTCGAACACCAGCACGCCATACACGTACGGGTGCTGCATCGACCCAAACCCAAAAGAAGAATAATAATAATAATAACAATAATAAGGATGAACAGTAAAAGAAAACGATTTTTAGCAGTGTTAATTGCCTGGGCACATGAATTCCATGCTCTGAATAACTCTCCTGTCAGGACCATGGGAGGGATCAAAAATGGCAACCCAATTATACTCGAGCAAAACAGCATCTCCATCTGTCCACAAGCAAAACACGCAGTCAAACGTGAATTAACAACGATACAACTGTCTATATTTTTGACCTTTTTTCAGACTCTAATCGTAAATATTTTTTGGTCTATTTTGTTGTGCTTGAAGAGCAGGGGATGTGGAGAGTAATCACCTGGGTGGTTGCAGGATTAATGGTGAAGATAGCTTCTTGTAGATTACCCAGAAACGCATCCATGATTAGAGCACCAGATATCATTATAACACCAATGACGCTGAAATTTGGGGATGTTTGGGCATCTGCTAAGGTGAAGAGGATCAAACCCAGTACCAAAAGAACTGCAGATACGTATTCGTGGAATGGATATTTTCTTCTCAGGCCGGGTATAAAAGCACCCATTATCATCACTGGCAGAACCTGCGCGTGCTCATAAAAAATTCAACCAAGACAACCGTTAAACCACCCAGCCAAGGAAGTTGTATTATTATTACATCAAATGGGTTTTGCTTTGCTCATTCTATTTTGGTCATTTCCAAGGAGGAAACCAAAGGGCATGGAACAGAAGTTCACCATCTACCTTGGCGGACTTGAACATGATCTGTGCAGGGTAATTGAGGAAAGCCAAAGAGCCCTTGGTGAGTCCATGAGAACCCATAAGAACTCCAGAAAGCTTGACATACGTCTTCCATGGATTCACCATTTGCTCGGGGGTGAAGCCTTGGATGTAAATCAGGAAAATGTACGCAGAACTTTGAACAAATGTGAAGTACCAACCATAACTGCAACAATATCACAGACAAAACAAGTCCTTATCACATATTACCAAATAGCCATACATACATAATCTGTTTCTTTAAGAAAAAAAAGGGGGGGGGGTGAACTTAATTTAACTCACCTGAACTGGAGCCTGTTGTATACATACTCCTGAAATTCAGGTAACAGGTAATGAGTAAAAGATTACCGTGACATAAAACAGGGGATAATTCAAACCTTACGGCCTAGCTTTCTTCATTGAAATTTTCTTGGAAAACAAAAGGAGGCGTATGCAATGCAAGAACGTAAACCAGGAACAAAAAAAAAAAAAAAAAAACAGAGAGAGAGAGAGAGTAAATTGAGCTACCTCGCAAATGCCATTGACAAGGTAGCCAAAGAAGAAGCCAGAAGAGCATATCAGGAACTGTTGCCATCTGGGTCTGTCGCATAGGCTTATCCCAAGCAAAGACCGCGATTGCTCTTCGCTCTTCATCTCGTTCGTTGCTTCTCCCCAAGTGATCTCTCTCTCTCTCTTCTCTATGCCTCTCCCTCGACCTCTGGAGAGGAGCCAAGAAAGATATTATTACTATCAGATCAAATTGAAGCTTAACAAGACCACCAACTTGCTTGTATTGTTAATATTTGCAACATTGACTCGTGAAATGCATTAACTTATCAGTTTGGATAAGTTAACCTTTCGTAATAATATTTCTTTTACTCTACCATTTGTGGCGTAATCTTTCTTTTTTTTTCTTTTCTTTTTGGTCTATGGAAGAGATAGCCAGACCATCATAAATTTGTATTTTCTGCTTAATTTTATTGGCCGTCTTTTTTGTTTTTTTTTTTTTGGCTTTTGATTGTAAAAAATTCTGGTTGTGTAAGTGATTATGTCGAGTTTCATCTTCTTGAGTCGGTTAGATCAAGTGTTGGTCAGACCTGTTTAAGAATAATGTTGGGATATTAGAATTTCAACTAAAAAATGTCACACGTTTGGCCATCATCTCGAAGCGGTAGACTTCTTGGTGCTCCACGCAATGGCTTATTGTATGATTATGGTGGCATTTGCCTGGTTGGTTTTCCTGGTTCGTGTTTTTTTTCTTTTTTTAAAAAAAAATTCTTTTTTTCCTTTTTTTTTTTTCTTCCTCCTCCTAATTCAGGATGAACTTTGAAACCATAAATGGCTTGACCAATTCAATCAAAAGAAAATTGACTTATTCGATTATATATAATTTCAACAAATATAAATATAAATTTGTGATAAAAAAATAAAATAAATTTATAAGTATAAAGTAAAAATTACAAGTTATTACAGCTCAATAATCATGATTTTATTTTTAATATATCCGTATCATTATAAAGTCATTTAATAAAAAAAAAAAACAAGTATTCACCCAACATTTCCATATTAACAAACAAAAAAATTTGCCACATTAATTAAATAGCTGTAGGCTGCATTGGCAAACATTACCAATGCAGCATCCAGTTGCGCAACCAACTTTTCTTCGGGCAGCCAAAAATGTGCCAAATTGTACATGTTAGTCGATGAAAAAGACTTTTTTTTTTTTTTTTGGGAAACTAGATTGGGAGCTTCCTATTCAATTAAAATGGCAGTAGCTCTTTTAATTGCATAGCTGTAGGCTGCATTAACGTGCGTATTGCAACTTCGCCCATGGGGGGACAACCTACATTTTTATTCAACCTGTTGGCCACGTTAATTCCACAACAGAATGGTCAACTCTCTACCCAAAAGTGTTCGTCCATATCCTCCGAATCCGCAGTTAATTAATCTCTTCGCTCACAAAAAATGAGCAAAACGTTAATGAATTTAATTTCCCAATAAACCAAAGCGATTGGAAATAGCCAACAGATGCTTCGATTTTAGCTTCAAGTGCTTTGAAGTTGGATGGCTGCTACTCGAAATATATCATCGGTAGAGAATAAATTGTAACAATATTCAATTTCTTCTTTTTTTTTTTTTTAAATCCCGAGACGCATTTCTCGTCCTTTTAAGGGACATTTTATTTGAAAAAAATGGATTTAGGCAAATGCCGTGAAACAATGTCACGTTTCCTATATGAGCATGTGGCGCTCCTGCGGCAGGGCCAGACGGTGGGTGCCAGGAGTCCTGGCTCGAGAGCCAATGATGTGCCGAGTCGCAATTGATTATTTTGGGACCTAAATTATTGGGAATTTTATTAAATGGACGGATGACATTATATTATCATAATCAGTAATTATGTATTAAAAAATACAAATATATAATCAATAATTATAATAATATAACATGTATTCATTTATCAACCTTTTCCAATTGTTTAATGAGAACCCAGCACCAGTCAGATGGCTATGAATCCACCCTTTCTTTTCTTTTTCTTTTTCTTTTCTTTTTTTTTTGAATTTATAGAGCGGAAATTCACGTTTAATACTGGTTGCATTGCATGAGTACATGCATTCTCTTTCTACTTTTCTTTCGTTGTTTTGGCCACTAGTTTTGTTCTACCTTTTGCCTGTCTTGAGGCCACGATTTCTAGGTGTCAAACGGGAACCAGAAAGAACTGGAAAATTGTACCCAAAAACAAACAAAGCTGGCAAGACACGATGATATATGTTTATTTATATTTAATCGATATAGATATTACATATAAAAGAGTCGTGTGCTGGAAAATTTATTTAATGGTCGACCACAAAACCTCTTTTTTTTTTTTTTTATGTTAATTGAATAGAATAAACTTATTAAATTTTTGGATGCCAACTTTTTCTTAGATGAAATTTAATATTAACCCCTGTTAAGTTTGAAATCCTTATTAGTTAATTTTTTTTTTATTCTGTAATTGTAATGCAAAAGGATTAGGAAATTTTGTTTTATAGAAATAGGATTATAGAATTAAATTCTTTATTAATATGTATAATGACATTGAATTCATAATCTATTATATTTACTAAATAAATCAATATATATTTCACTCTATTTTTTGGAATATTCAAATCTAACCTGTAGATAATTGCACACAAAAAATTATACTTACTCAAAGCATCATCAAGTCCAATGCACATACTACAATGCTAGCTGGTTCAGTAAAACATACTGTAAAGACAGACGAAGAAAACTATATCTATGCTTGCTAATTTGGTACCCAATTTTGACCTTTATGTAATGCTTTTTTTTTGTTGGGGGGGGGGGAGGGTTTAGATTTAATTGAATTGAAAGAGAAAGAATTAATTGCAAGTGAGATCTATAATTTAAGCCATATAACTCACCTCAAATTATATATTTGATAATCACTAAACTCTACCTAATAATTTTTATGAGATTCATTTCATGACAAAGATGAAACACAAAACTCACATCAAATTCTTAATACCTCCTTTACAGTTCAATTGTCATATCCCTTGAAAAGTGGGTCTAGACTATGATCGTGTACTGCATTTAATTCTGAAGCAATGCCATACCACAGGACGGAAAAAAGGTGTGGAGCTACCCATACGTTTGAATCGGATGACTGTAAGCGCAAAAAGATGATAGGAATTTTTACAGCTGTTGAGGGTGCATCTCAACTAATTGCACTCATCTCGTAGAGGCAAAGGTGAGAAGAAGAAGAAGAAGAAGAAGAAGAGAAAAAATGAATGCGTTTTGAGTTTAATGGCCGGAATGCATGTGCGTAGCTGATATATGTGGGTGAAGGATCAAGCCGTGATTTTAAGGCTCCTGGTCATTGACGACTTGAGGGGAGAGAGAAAAAATTGCAAAATTACAGACCTTCAAAATTTATATTTAAGCTCTTAACTACTAACGAAATTGCTATTTTTCCCATGTGCTAAAAATAATAAAAAAAAAAGAACTTGGACATTATTTGCCTAGGAGTTTCCTTTGTCCAATTCTCGAGACAAGTGAGCCTAACATGAAAGAGACAATTGGATTCGCCCCCAATATTACAAGCCAATGGATCTAGGGCACACGATTAAGCAACGTATTCACAAGTCGTGGCGGTTAAAATGAAGAGGGACCAGCATATTTTAGTAAGTAGCATTTGGGGGGGGGTGACTGACAAGTGACAACCACAGTTGTCTTTCTTTTCGTTTCCTAGTACAAAATTCTGTCGGATGCAATTGCTTAGGCTACAGAGCCTAATAGGAAATGGGGCATTGAGTTATGCCTATTCCCATGTGCCATGGACGAAAACTTCCAGCAATGTGTATGGGACCACGTGGAGTCCCATAGCCATCGCCACTGGGGAGCCCTATTGTCAAGTCCACCCACAAGTACTGGGCCTGTCGATGACCCTGGATATGTCATGGTGGTGGTTGATGCAAAGGCAATTTGTTGGGTGGACCCCGATGTCGGTCCTACAAGAGCTGGGCCAACTTCACTTCTGATGGAGGATGGGGCTTGGGCAGCCGCATTGCATCCACCCCTTTTGCTCCATTTCATCGTCAGGGCCAGGACACTGGAGTTCGAAGATGAGGAGCAGGTCTAGCAATACTTCCTCAATTAGAATTCCAATTATCCTATTCTCAACCGCCAGAGCCAACTCTTCCTGCTCTCCCCCAAATCCTCTCCAGCTGCCTTTCTCATCCATTTCTCTTAGATAAGCTTCCCTCTTTTCCTCCGCTTCCCATCCAACCAACAGGGCCTCCTGTTCCCCATCTATCCAAGCTTTTGCTTTCTCAAAGACCTCAGAGGCGAACTCCTCAATTCTGCTTTGACACCTTCTTCTTGTACTCACTTCATCTATGAAGAAGTCCAACACTAGCCGGTTCACATCGTACTCGCAGCTTTCCAGTGCACCTTTTGCATGGGCATGCTCAAGTAGTTGCCTTGCCTTTTCTTCCACTTCGCCAATCACTTCTTCTTCTTCTTCTTCCTCACCATCATCGTCTTCTCCAGTGCTGGAATTCGATTCATTCATTGATAACGTCCATTCTTCCAGGTTCAGAGGGTCCAGTTTGGCCGGAATCTCAAACCGCCAGATTTTTTCCATAAGCTTTTCTTCCGTTCCTGTTGTAGCGATGAAAATTAGATGTAGAGTACCGTTACGTAGCCGCGCTATTGGGGTGCACGGTAATTAAGAGAAATACCTGAGATTGAGTAAAATCTGATTTCTTTACATTTTTTACTACCATGATATTGCTCTTGTTACTTAATTTTTCTCAAATTCAGCACCATAAGCTATAACATAAATATATTATCCACTCTCCCCAACAAAGAGGAAGCGAGGTTTGGTAAGAACACAAGAAGAAATCAGAGGGCAGTGATACTTACTCTGCACGGTGGCAAGGCTTCGATGAATGGACGAGAGTGACTCTTCATTTTCCACCCTCTCGAATTCAAACTCAATTACTGAGATTGGGCTTTGCTGTTGTTTCTCTTCCTCCTGTTCACATTATCACATTAATATGCTTAATTAGACTAGTTTGATTGTAACATAGTTCTAAACAAAAACAATGGGTAGTGGGTCTATTACTAATCGGTCTTTGGTCGAATGATATTGAGAACACTCACCCCAGTATATAAATGCCTTCGATTACCATTATTATAGCTTCAAACGCAAGAGAAAAAATAGGAAGTGGGTCTTATGATTGATTAGTTAAAGAATTATTAGTGCCAATCTTACCCCAAGAATTTGTAATAATGTTAAAAGTATCATTTTCCGTGTACCCAATTATAAAAATAAAAAAAAAAAGTATCATTTGCGTCGTACTAAAATTAGGTGGTTTTTTTCACCATTTGGGGTGGCTGGTGGCTACGGAACCACGGTTTGTGTGGATCCGTGACGGCGATGATGCACACAAAAGAAGACCCCCCCCCCAAAAAAAGAGAGGGAATTCAATTGGCAGTACGTTAAAAGGACAGACGAGACGATGTCGACCGAATGTCGCAATAACACACATTATTACTACCCCGCCGGCTGATAACCCACGTGGAAGAAGGCAGGAAAGAAGGGCCACCAGACACGGAGATTATATTTGTATAGATCCAATGCGCTAATGTAACATGCTCACCTGCGGCCCCACTTCGCTCGCTCCTCCCTCTGTCTCTGTCCTTGCCCCCGTCGATTCCTCGCCGACACGCGGTAAATGCTTTTTACGCAATTCAACTTCAACCCCGATTTCACCGTCCTCCCCACCAGAGTTGCCATTCCAGCACGGTAATGTCTCCGCGGTAAAATCACTGTCGCACCAACTTGACCCCTGGCTACTGCCGGGTGTGCTGGTCGTGGACACCGTCGTGGTAGTAGTGCAGTGGTGTGGTGAGGAAGCCAAATCCGACGGCGTGGATTCCTCACCGACGAGATCTCGAAATGATCTCCACCGTATGATGTCTTTAACCGTGACCGTAATTTTCTGTCGACTCTGCTTGTTACTTTGTTCGTGTGCACCCCGTTTTGAAAACCTCCGCGAGAGGCTTCTTGGTAGAATTGGCGGAGACTCGGCGATGGAGGCAGCTGGAAATGGGATTTTCTTGAGTGCGTTAATCATGCGTTGAAATGCAGAAACTGTTGCCGAGGCTGCTGCTTTTGATCGGCTTCTAAGCAATTTTCTTGTATCTCCCGAGTTGTTCTTCCGGATGCTACGATCAGTTTCGGCCATGCTAGAGTTAGCATCGCATGTTTTCCTGGGAAAAGCGTTGAACCCATTTGCAGAACACGAACTTGAATCGTCCGAGAGAAAGTCCTTGAGCATTCGAGGCCTACATGGACTCTTTGGGAAGCCCATATCTTTCTTCGAAAAAAGAAAAAAGACAACAACAAAACAACAAGAAAAGGAAATGATTTTAATGTGACGAGAAGAAACGGACAGGGAGAGCTAGTGAGAGCGAGAGTTTACAAGAGTGGAGAAGTGGGAAAATTGAGAAAAAATGAGAGAATTTTATAGGCAGACTGTGAAGAAAGCGAGAGGTAACTTCTCTAGTTCGGGTGGGGATCTCCAGGTAAGAGGCTCGCGCAGAGCGAAGCATCGCCATGGGAATTATTAATATAGAAATGCGAATAAGTAACAAGAAGTGTAGCAGCGTGGATGCTTCTTTCTTCATTATTTATACGATTTGTAAGCTTATTAACGAATGCTAATTTGCAATTATGTTAAGAGTTGTATTAATTAATATAAAAATTCTACACGGACACTGGATGCACGTTCACGTCATTTAATATCAACTATTAAAATGTGTCAACTATAATTAAAATTGAGTGATGGTGACTGCATTCAATACTTAAACTAGGAAGCTTTTTTGGTTAGGTTGAATATGGAAAGTTGGCGGAAAGATTCCAAGAGAGTTTTGGGGGCCTTTTTTGCATACTAGAGGTACCGTAACTCGCTTAGTTATAAACTTGATGTGAGTTTGTTGGGTTACTATTCAACTCGTGAGTGGATAGTCACTGTTTTTTAACGTATACTCCTTTTATACTTTGTTTTCATGTTTACTGTACTATATCCTTATGCAAATTTAATATATATATATATATATATATATATATATATATATATATGGAAGAAATAATGTGAAAAAATGCTTTTCGCGAGAATGCTTCACATTTGTGTGTGGACCCATCAAGAAAATTGAGGGGCTAATTAGATGCGTAGCTTTCGAATGGACTCATATTTCATTGACAACATACAAATTTTGAATTGTAAAATTTCTTGATATATTTAATTATAAAATCTAAATGCCCCAGTTTTTAAACTACTAATTTTATTAACACTGTGTCAAAATTTCATAAAAAAAAAAAAAAAAACACACACACACATATATATATCTCTATTTTTTTAATGAACACCGATTAATTAAGAATTTATATATTTACTTTTTAAGTTTGAATTCAAATATTGAAAAGAGAAGTATAAAGTTACGTTAATAGAGAGAATAATTTTTATTATGTAATTTATAGTCAAATGAGTTTCTCAATATAAACAAAAAATAATAATACAATTAAACACATTTTTATATTACATGAATTATTATTATTATTATTATTATTATTATTATTTTAATTGCTTTTTCTCCTCTCAAAAATTTCGTGCAACTTGCTTGTTTTACTGAATAGAAATAGGAAACACAACGAGACAAAACAAGGGCAGAGACAATGATCTTGATTTTCGTCTCCGATTCTAAATCTCATTGTTGTCCATGTCCCCATCACCCTTGATAGGGGATAAGATTTGCAATGTCGTCCCTGTCCTACTAAAAATTGGAATTACGCCCCCATATATTTTTTTCTTATTGTTATTATTTTTCTTTTCTATTTGTAGAGAGAAAGAACTAAGCTCTCCCTCTCCTTTTCACTTGGTTTGAACAAGACTTGCCCTGAAGCAAACCCATTGGCAAACCCAATCTCCCAGCGTGTATCCAGTGCACTCTTTCTGTGCAGCACACACTTATAAATTTTGTGGGGTTGTTGGGGTTAACTCAGCAAATATGTCAATGGTGGCTAGTTTTTTTTTTTTTTTTGGTGTGATTTCAACATTTGTGAATGGTTTGAATCCCTGAGCGCAAACACTGTAATATCTAGGCTATTACATTGTAAAGCTTAAATTTTGAAATTAAAAAATAAAAGATATTATAAAAGAGAAAGTCGAAGGTCAAACCAGCCCCAAGTCAGCGGGCTTCGTGGAGTCGCTTAGAACATATGCACAGGCGTGCTAAGCAAATCAAATTAAAGACAGCATCGAATCTCGGTCTTCCAAATTCCAATTCTCTGGCTCTTGCACTCTGTCAAGTCAAGAAGATTTGATAAACTTTTGCTTTCATTTTGATTTTTGGATTCTAATTTTAAGAATAAATATAAAATTTATAATGTTGTAATTCACGATTTAATGTAATGAACATTTTTATGAGAAAAAAAAAAGAATTGCTTTTCTTCTCCTTTCTCGGTGCTCTTCTTGTGGCCTTTGCGTGTATTAGTAAAACAGAGTCGCATTGCTTACAAGAAGGGCCTTACTTCTTGAGAGAAGAAAGGGTCGCCGTCCATCTTTCCCAGTATTCCGGCATTGATGTTTCCGTTTGCCGGTGCCCAAGGAGGGAATGTTCATTTCATTGAGAGGAAATGGGCGTTCTTGAAATGCTTTCAAGAGTGTGTGTGTGTGTGTGTTAGCTGAGCTGCTTCATTCTTTACTAATATTGCTTTCTTTGGGATCTTTTTTTTTTTTTTTGTTTGTGGATTAGATTTTCTTTCATTGACGTGAGAGCATTGTTGGGTTGACGAGTTAATTATTGCTTTCTTGGTTTCACCTCCGGGGAATACTTTGCGAGCTGTTCAATAAAGTTATTGTTTATATATGTGTACAGGAGCTGCTGGAGCTTTTTGGAATGCCAGTTTTGAAAGCCAAAAAGTGAAGCCGAAGCATTGTGCGCTCAGTTAAACTACGATGATCATGTAGATGCATGCATCACAGCTGACGGTGACGCTTTCCTCTTTTTTGGGCTAAATTAGTGATAAAATGCATGAGATCCAGTATGAAAGCAATGTTTTTAGCTATCATGGTTTGAATACTGTTATGAATTGTTATGTATTTTTCTCGAATGCCCATTAAACCAATTGTTGGATGCTCAAAGCTCCCCTCCTCCTTAATGAAGGGCATTTGTTTTTCCTAGTATTTCCCTTTTATTTCATTTCATAGAGTGTAAGCCATTCCATTATTTACGCTAAACATTTGAATAGCTTATTTGATTGGTTCTTCACTGTTTTTAGTATCATGAGATCTCATTGTGTAAAAGGAACCTTTTGAATGCTACCGTATGTCAGGTATTCAAACTAGTCTTGGGTTACAGAGGGAACAGCTGTTAGCCATGCCTCTTTGGTTCAGTATTGACCATGACTTAGGAATTGGAATCGAGAGAGCTCTTGATTTTGTTGAAACTGTCAGTGAAGTTAATGATGGCTTCTTGTTGACTGATGAGAATATGGAGCTTAGTCGTTATGCTTTTCAAAAGAACTTGACAGATTTTTGGAGGAGAAGGTATCATTTATCTTTTCGTTTATCTCTTGCTCTTCTATTTCGGTTAAATGGTGATGGTCCTCTCCTAGCTTTCTTTTGTCTTTAGAGCAAATGAATATAAAGAGCAACTGACTTATGGCATCAGGAGGAATTTTTCTTGTTATGAAGATGTTCCTGGGCTCTCTCCTGGAACCACGTCCTCCTTCTGGGGGTGTTTTGGAGCCTTTATCGCCAAAGAGACAATCCTAACCTTCAGCTCCTTCTGTGAGCACTGATTGTCGTATTCTTCGTTTTCTTTCCCTTCCTGGCTACAATGGCCAATACATTCTTTAATTAGGGGCTATCCCTAGAAACAAGTTACATAACATCTTCAGATAATTGCTTGTTTCTATACTGAAAACTGGCTGGGACTAAAAGAATCAAAACAAAGGAAGTATTCAGGTTTTGAACATCACTAGGGTTTTGTGATAAGTCTAAAGCATCAAGGTCAAATGGCGGCCAGCTTAGTATAGCCAAATTTTACCATTCTAAATTACAACGTCGTGCAAAACAAGGAGAAGATGTAGCATAACTTTGAAATTCAGGATGATAGGATGTCAAAAGAAAAGGAGGAAGTTCTCGAGTTCAAGCCTTCCGAAATCTATGAGACACTGCCTTTCAGTGAAATAGGTCATTAGGGATGTCTTAAGGAGACTTGAACATATATGCTCTTTTAGCCTTAGAATTGTTGCCCTTGTGGATAAGCTTAGTATTACTTTTGTAAATATCTGCTAGTTTCCTTTTAGGGGTTTTGGTGCTTTTTGGAAAGGTCAACTTTCCTTGTAGAAAAATGTAGCCGTCTCAGCTGATATTTTATTAGGGGTAGGGATGTTTTGTTACAAAACATGCGATGTTTGCAATGCTGTTGGTTGAGTTTTTGAGGTGTATAATTATCAATTTTTTGTTAGTGCTTTTATGGAGTGGTTTAAATTTTTATTTTCCCTTGATGTTTTTGCCAGGCATATTCCATTTTGTGTCACCCTACGAAAAGTTTTGTTGGTTGCTTCTTTGAATAGAGGCAGACTTGGCTTAATGGAATAGCAGGTGAGTACATGTGGGAGGTTTTTCTTTCTTTCTTTCTTTGTCTTTTCCATCTTTTTTTTATTTTTTTCCCGGCTGCGTTGGTCGGCAATTTCATACAGATTGGCTCCCTCTTGTGTTAGAAAGGACACGATGCTTTCAGGCTGAAGATCAAATGACGCATTGCTCCAGAGCCATGTAAGTCATTGGGTTGGATTTTTTAAAATTCACATATTTTTTGCAAAGAGCCTCAAAAATAGTCTCTTTGTAAAAAACAAATAAAAGGATGCATGCATCTGACCCTTCTCCAAACCAACCCCACAGTTTGGCACTCTTGTGCATTGAGGCACCTTTTTTCATGGTTTACTGGGCAAAGTGATCCCAAAAAAATATGTTCTATTACAGAACGGAAACTTATTTAAGACCCGGTTGTAAATGCATATAAGGCATCCATATCAATACCATTTACCTGGACCATTCTCTTCGGCTATGTATATAGAAGTTTTACAAGTGAAGGGCTGATTAATTATTGCTTTTGATTTTCATTGTTAACAAAATGGTCAATGTAGACTGTGCTCGCATTTTATCTCATCAATGGCGACTTTGGCAAGCTGAAAATGTGAAGGTACAGGCTCATTGATTTGAAGGACCATTATATATGGATACCATGGATAACAAAGAAATGCCTTGTACTTACAGAATAAGTGTCTTTCCCCCTTTGGTCCCTCACCTTAAAAGTATGAGAGCAATTCTAGCATCCTGTCTGTCATAGTTTCTTCGCAGAAATGGCCAATAGCAGGGTTCTCTCCTTTGAAACTAGGGAAACTGATCAATTTCCCAATGGTCTCAGTATATTGGTAGTGGATTGTGACTCTTCGTCTCTGACAATTGTCTCGGAGATGCTTCGTGCATATGGATATGATGGTATGACAGTTTCATACTTTGTTTTTGTGTTATTATGTCGATGCTGCTAAAAGTTGCAATGTTTCATCTGCAATTGCTGTAAGAAGTTATCATGTTGTTGGAACTTCCGACCTTTATAGTATCCCTGAAGATATTGCTTAGTCACTTTTTGATAAGAGGGCAAAATAATTGTATCATCATAATACCCAATTGCTACAAGCATGTATGCATGGTTCATATGTTTGCATTTTTGCATTTGCGAGTGTACAACCTGTGTTTGTGCTTTGGGGAAAATATATCACAAGATCTCTTTGCTGAAAGATCCCGTGGTTTGTGGTGTATAGATGATTTTGGATTTCATCAGGTTTACAGGGCATAGTGATCTCAATAACATTGCAACCTGAAAACTAAGTTCTGTGAGTTGCTTTATACAACGAAAGCAAATCTGGTGTTTTCCTCGAAACTTTGTTCGATGTGTTTAGCATTAGCAAACTAGCTTCTGCTTTTCAGCGGTGAGGAAAATCTTCCTGATTTACATTTCTTTGGTCTTCTAACTACTAAAAAAATGTCTTATCAGAGTTTAGTACATTGTGGAACTTTTACTAAGTAGTAGAATTGCTACACTTTTTTCATTTGTAGTTGTCACCGTTAATCAAGCCATTGATGCATTGCGTATTTTACAGGAAAGAGAAGAAGATCTTGATGTCATCCTGACAGAGGTTAATTTGCCTGATATGGATAAATTTAAGCTCCTTGAAATGATAGGAGAAATGTCCTGCTTACCCATTGTTGGTAATTAGCCCACTTTCCCTTTGTGCAACCCTTTCCTGCACAATTTATGTTGGAAAACTTATGATTTTTTTTCCCTACTGTAGTATTCTCAGGTGATGACAGTGAAAGCACTATGCTTGGCAGCCTGTTTAAAGGGGCAGTGCAATATATTCTGAAACCAATGACCAGGAGCGATGTAAAAATCCTTTGGCAGTTTTCATACATGAAGAAGAGGAGGAAAATGGCATCTATTGAAGGAACAAACAAGTTTCTGGGGGAATCTTTGGAGGATGAGGCATTAAAATGTCAATCAGTTTTAGATACTCTGGAAAAGCTTACTCAGAAGGGTCAAACAAATGAACTAGAAGTGATAGACTGGCTTGAGGAGGAATCCAAGCACAAATTGACTGTCCAGAAGAAGCCAAAGCTAACTCGGACTAGTGGGATCCAGCAGGGAAAAATAAAGAGGTCGGACAAAGATGAGGATGAATCTAAATACAACGTGAGCGTCCTAAAGAAGCCAAAGCTAATCTGGACAACCGAGCTGCAGGATGCATTCTTGCGAGCAATTGAGACTTTAGGCATTGATGGTAAGAAATTGAGTATATAAACCTTTACCTGGCACTATCCTATTTGGTTGGTACGTGGCTACAGGGGTAACTCATCTGTTTCTTCATAATTCCAATTCAGATGCTCATCCAAAGCAAATACTTCAGCATATGAATGTACCAGGTCTAAGGAAAGAAAAAATTGCGAGCCATTTACAGGTATGTTCTCTCTACACATCTGTGAATTCTAGAACATTTTCTTTTTGTTGGAGTGCTTGGTTTATCAAGAAGACGGGCAAGAAAATGTACGTTATATGTTGAACCCCAAGCCACTTTGGTCCATCCCTTCTCATCTGCCAACGGCATAGTACAAGAAAATTCTGGCTTAATGAATTGAATGCCGCACTATCATTGAAGACATGATATCAAATGCAAGCACTTTTGTCTCTTCTTACTGGATATCCGCTCTGATTCAATCTACAATTTTGACTTTGGAGAAGCATTGGGCGTAAGTGTTTCGGCATGGAATTTCTGTGCACTTTGGGTCAAGAAATGGCTTCAGTTTTGATCGCAAGCTCTTCCCTAAAATATTGCATTTTCAGAAACATCGTCTCTCCTTGAAACGGGAACAAGATGCAATCCAGAAGAACACAGTTGGGGATTATGATCATTTGTTGGCTACCAATTTACACAGACAGCATTATCAACTGCCATTCATAATGAAAGCGTGTCCCCCAGACTTTGAAAGCCATTTTCAGACCCATGCCAATGCTTCTCTCTGTCCTTCCCTTGGCTCTACACATGTAGCTTATAACCATAATAATAATGCTGCAATTTTTCAGTGCGGGCAATTAGCTCCAGAAAGCAATCAGTTGTACTCTACTTACATTGCTTTTAGTCCCGTTGAAAGTACAATTAGTGGGAAGAAGTTGAAAAACCTGGGCCAAATGAGGAATCACAATGCTGAGGATTTTCTCCCGCACAGAACAGGTTGCCCTGATGCGGGAAATTTCGGCTCAAAATGTGCATCAAAATTGCCCAACAATTGTGGACAATTCCTTAAATCACGAAATGCAGCATTGGCAGCACCGGTTTCTGCCGCGGCAAACGGCAGCCCGGCTGCCACCCCCAAGCACAACAGGTGAAATGGGGACATAACTGGTGTGAGAGACTGAAAGAGGAGAAATCCGTGAGTTGTTTGATATGGCCAAAATGGTCCCCCGAAGGGTTCCGGGACAAAAGCCTTAGTAATCTCCAGTGAACCAGCGATTACTGTGTCCCGGTACTCAGACATTTACTTCATGCAGTGCACATTTGTTCTTGTTCTCCTTGTTTTCCTTTCATTTTCATACGTTCCCCATTTATAAGGCGATTTTCTGATTGTTTGCAGCAAGCTGGGGAGGCCAGATCATAATCTGCACTTATTGAGCAGCGTCAACTTTAGCCATGACATAAGCTGCAAAAGCCGAGGAATGAGTTTCATTGCCTATGGATCAAATCTGTTTTACTGAATTTGTGCCAATGTTAATGTAAATCTGAATCTTTTGTTCATTTTCTGGATCTCCTCTCTCTCGCCTATCATAAGATCTTTCGCTTGTCGTTAATGGTGTGACTTGGAGAATGAAATCACTCCTCCATCTTTTTCTTTCTTTTTTTTTTTTTTTTAAATTTAATTTTTGGGACAGCACACTTGAAGGCTATTTGTCTATCAAAGAGATTAAGAAAAATAATTGGGAGCTTTTAAAACAGGAGGGAGTGGGGAGTGCTTAATAATAATAACTTAAAAGTCGTGAAGTGTGTGAAATTGAAAATTAAAACTAAAAGTGCTGTCATATCAACTATTGTAAATCAGAAATTGAGACTTGAGTGTAGCCTCGTTTCTTCCTTCGTCTCATGCTTGTGGCATAATCAATGTGTTTTAAAACCTAACCGACCAGGTTGAACCTGAAAAAACCGAAAACCCGTATAGTATTTGGTCTGGTTATGTGCCCAAGAGCGGATTTATGAAAACTAATGACGGTTCAACCGTAAACCGAGTTCATAGGTTTTTCCCTGAAAAAGAAAAAATCATGCATGCTATACTCTTTCCCTCTATTTCGCCAGCTGAATTAATATGATTCAGTTTTTAAGTAAATTAAATTAGAAATTTCCTTCCTTCTTAAGTTGGTAGTATAAAATGCTTCTTGGTGCCCACAACCGAAAACTAATCAAATGGGAAAAGAGTCTGCAGAATAGTTGAGATTTGAGATAGTAATATGCAAAAACCAAACCAAAACGTTGGAGAATTCACAGTACCTATCCACCCAGGCCACAACCAACCCAGATATGGATTTGACAAAGTACCTACTATCGCCAACCCAGATAAAAATAAATTTCTTGAGAAACTATCCTGATCCCAAAAATCCAAAAATAAAAGATAAGAACAAAAAAGAAAAAGAAAAGAAAAGAAAAAAAGAAGTAGCCTGAAGTTGATTATCACATATATCATATAGGATCGTGAAAAGCTCTTCTCCTGATTGGACTCTCCAATTATTGCAGTCAGTCTATACAAATGCAGCTACCAGCAGGAACTGGATCAATCCTAAAAGAAGTGACAGGGAGCTTAGCTGGATAATTCTTCAGCACAGGAGACTGTACAATGATTAGTTGTTTCACATTCCAATGTGTTAGTTGTTGTGAATGTGAAAATGTGTCGGCAGAGTGCAAAGTGATTAATTATAACATTTAGAGAAAGAATGCGAAGAGATGATGAATAGATTTTGGTAAATAAATAAATAAATAAATAAAAGGTGATGAATGAATGAGTTTAATTATACATTAATGCAAAATTTTTGTTGAGAATTCAAACAGGAGGTTGGAGTTCAATCTTGGTAGCCGATGAACAAAGAGTAAAAATGTAGAAAATAGCCAACATAGATTAAGAAAAAAAAAAAAAAGAAGAAGCATGCCACTTGATAACTCTTTATCATAGAATTAATGTAGATTTATAGATAGCAAAATAGTAAGAATTTTGAACTAATTATAAAAAGGGTGTGGTTTTATGGTCAAAGAATAAACAAATTGTTTTAAAAAAGTATTATTTTACTTTTAAAAATTTTAAAATTTTCACTAAAAATTAATAGATGTATAATTAAAATAACAAAATGTGTACTTAGCATCTAATTATATATTTTGTTAACTTAATTGCATAACATGTTATTTTAGTCCGAAAAACTAAAATTTCGAATTCAAAATTATAATTTTCTGTTGAGCGGAATCCATTTTCTTTTATAGTTTACAGCAAAATTATCTTGTCATAAACTTTTTCTATTATAAAAATTCTTTCTTATTTCCTTAATTTATTAAGTTGTCAAATTTGGTGATGTTGGCCATTAATTTTCTTCCTTCCTCAGCTTTTATTTTCTATTCTTTCCGTTATTATCTCTTCATGTATCTCCTAAAATGCATGCTCATTGTTGAAGCGGACAAAAATAATAATTATTAGGACATCAGTATAATTAAATTATTCTTCCCCTTATTATTCCTTTAATTATGCCTTAAAATACTCATTTTTAGAAAAAAAAATATTTGTTTTTTATAGTACATCGGAAATAAATTTTATGCCACGAAGTAAATTTCCACTATCAAACATTTGATACTAATTATTATTGTAATCTCATTTTCTTATATTTAAAAGTTGACTTATCAACCCAACTTCAATTCCAACTCATTCGACAGCCAAACATGCAGATAGCATCAAGATTTTATTTTATTTTATTTTCTCTTTTTCTCTTATTCTTTCGATGAATGGTACTGACTTAGACTTGAACTTAAGATTTTTAGAACTAGAGTACTAACGAGAGGGACAAATAAAAAACGCTGGGTTTTAAAATTCGTGACCTCGCGGGGCTGCTCCAGTGAGAGGGAAAGACTTGCTGAATCACAAAGCTGAAAGGGAGATTGTTGGTTTTGGTAATCAACTGTTCTACCATGTGCAGGATAACATTGACCATCGCAATTTTATCAATTATTGTTAGTAAGAGCTGATTTTTCTTTTTCTTTTTTTTTTGTTGTTGTTTAATGTTATAACTAGAAAGATGGTCGCATAACATACCATTCATTACAAGTACGGATGGAGTGAGTCGAGCTTGTGCTGCCAATGAGTGACATTTTCCCGTAAGTAAGTTCCTTTGCTCCGAGTGAGAATTGCTGGCCCTGCGGTGTACTCAGTCATCGATTAAACTGCAATTTCCTAATCAATGAGTGGAAGTCATCGATTGGATGCTTTCAGGAGGAGACAGGCAGACGGCGTTGTTTTTGGTGGGGTCATGTGTATAAACATCACGACACTCTTTCTATCAATATTTCAGGTCATTTTTGCTCGGGTATTTCTGCACAAATTACCTGATTCAATTGAGCATCGCTCACAAGTGGCCTTTACCGAGTCATTCTTCGAAGAGGGTGATTCCAATAACTCGTATCAAACACTGGCAGGCTTCTGTTTTTTCTTGTTTTTTTAACTCTGCGATACTATTCTTAATCCTGCACTCGTTTGAAAAAGAGAAACCGCTTTCTTTCAAGAGGATGATCCCGTCTTGTTTTGATCCATCTAGATTCGTTAGGTCACATGGTCATCGGCTTTCTCTTTAATGATTGGGGTGGTCGTCCCAACTAATCGATACAAATTGTGGACGTTCGCCGTGCGTATTTTGGACAATTTCTGACGCTCCTGTTCTCGTCAAATTGTACATAATAGCGGAATGTTTACTAGAGTGCATCCCCTTTGCATTCCATGTCAAAAAAAAAAAAAAAAAAAAAAAATCACAACACCCACGGCACAACAAAACTCGAATAGATTACAACAATCTAAAACCCCCGGAATTGGGGGTTTCTGAGTCTCGCAATTTCAATGGCACCCCTATTGTTTGTTTGCTGTCATTCTTCAAACAAAGTGGAATATCATTCAGAAATATGAATTCGAAGAAAAAAAAATTAAAAAAAAAAAAAATATATATATATATATATATATATATATATATATATATAGAGAGAGAGAGAGAGAGAGAGAGAGAGAATCATCGAGTTCAAGAGCTCGCCTCAATGGATTCCACGAGAGGCAACTCAATCGGCCCTGTTTTTTGTCTTTTTTTCCTCCAAAATACGGCGATAGCATAATTTTCAGGCATGAAACTGGTAAATAAGATCCAGAGCCCTCAGCCTGTCTCCGCGAGGATCAGAGCCCTTCAGTCCTCCGACATACCCATCACCGAACAACGCCGTCCTATCCTCCGCCAGCAACGACGGAGAAAGCGGCCGCTTGGGCCTCTTATTCTTGGTAAAGCAGTCTCTCATCCTCTCCTCTACTTTGTCAATTGTGGCCTGGGAGGTGGAGTTCTCTTCGGCTCCAGCTTCATAGTCGTCCTCACCAACTTGCATCGGCTCGTTTCCGTCGTCGTCGGTGGCGACTCCGGTGGCAGGCGAGACAGGATTTTCAGGCCGTGGCTGCGGCGGCTGCACGGGGAAGAGAGGGAGCTGGGTACGGGAGACAAAGAAAGAGAGGTGGTGGTGGGCTTGGTGAAGAGAAGAGTAGATTTGGAGGAGGTGGTTTGGGTCGGTGGTGGCCGGGAGCTGTTTGGCCATCAGTAGAGCTTGCTCCAAAGATGCTATAAGATCAGGAAATGGGACTGACGGTGGTGGCGGCGGCGACGTCGTTTCTGCTGTGTTGTTGTTGTTGTTGTCGTCCATATTTTTCATTTAAGGGGTTTGGTTTTTGATTTACGGATCTCGCACTCGCGTTGCTGAGTTCGGTGAGTTTTGTCTGGGCTGTCACGATGCTGTCTGCCGTACTAGAAGCTGAAGATTGAGATCGTGTAAGAGTTAAAAATTTAACTCGTTACTAAATCGTTTTTAAAATTGAGTGTCCTGAATTCATTTATTTTATTTTCTGCTGCGACTTCAGAGCTTCCACAGTTCTTATCTAGAGGGCTTTTATTTTCCTTTTTATCTCTGAATTATTCGACAACGCCTGAGGACGAAACCAGACAGAGTTGATCGACACCAGAGCCTTTTGCTCTCATTCTAGAAGGTTCTTTTGGGCCGGCAGAGATTATTATTATTATTATTTTAAAATTAACTCTCTTGAAAAGTCTTCACATTACGTCAAAAAATTTGATTACCAGACCACTAATCCAATGATACTTAGAATTTATTAAGAAATCATTAAATTTTAAATTATATAATAAAAATAATTAACGCAACATGCAGGAGGAAATCGTTTGAAGCTCGATTTACTTGTTACAAACTTCTGGTTAGGCATCATATACACAGACGGGATTTCATTTGTTGAAAAAAAAACATCTAAAAAAAAAAAAAAAGGAGGAGGAGAAGAAGAAGAAGCCTGCCTAGAGCTTGGCAAGGAAAAACAAATGCTAATATACAGGCATCAATATTGCTTTTAAACTCTACACCTTAAAACATCCGCAGATATTCATCTATTATAGACATTGCGGATGATCGATAGCCGGAACCAAAGAGATTATAATGATTCAGGTAATGATATAACAAGTATAGCTCTCTCCTCTTGTCAAAGCCTGGTTGTTTTGGCATCACCTGTTAGCACAATAATAACAAATAGATGACATAGCAGTATAGGCATGCCTTCACTTTGTTGGAGTGAACCGGCCCTTGATTGCAGGACCGAGGCATGCCACTGTTGCTGTGCACCAGTTTACTGGCATGGCATAACCCATGTAGTCATTGCAATCAAGTCTGCCTCTTAAATAGGATCCCCCCCCCCCCACCTTTCTTCTTTTCAGTGTGCACATTTGTGTGTGAGAGTATGGATTTCATATATGTCGAAAAGTTTTAAATGGACCCAACTATTAAGAACAAAACTAGTATACCTCAAAATAAGCATTGTAGAATGATCCTCCAAAACCAGCACACCATGACATTCCAAATTCAGCTTCATTATGTCCATCTGTCGAAGGAAGACAAAAACAAAAAGGGCAGTTTCTAATTTTAACCATGGTTTCTGCAAGGAATCCTTGGTTCCAGGCAGAAAATATAAAACTTAAGACTGCCTTAGTCTTAAATTCCAAGTTCTGTTGGCTGCATTTCTAATTCTTTGCTTATAGTTTAGGTGTGCCACATATTTAATCCCTCCATGCTAGTCTTATGACCGGAAAAACTTTCCTTCAATAAGTACTCAATGTCACACAATGATGAAGCAAACACGCTAAGACTTACAATAACATGCAGGGTCAAGAATAACAGGCTCGCTGTTCTTGTCATAGGTAATGTTCCCGCTCCACAGGTCTCCATGAAGCAAGCATGGTTCCACAACAATGTCCTCAAACAGAGGTGCCATGTTCTTCACCAGTCTTTTTCCTGTTGACACCATATCAAATAAGTGTGCCAGAAGATACATTTCACCTTGAAAGATGAGGTATAACAATCAACATCTCACATAGCAAAAACCTGAAAACAAAAATCCATTTGTGAAGAGACAAACTCAAGCTGAAGATACACCTTGGTTGTTCCGCGACATTAGCTACTCTTTACATCCAGACAATAATTTTGAATCAAACTGACAATGCCAATACTTTCTTCAGCACTTTTAAGACTTATCTTTGTATTTATAATTTAAAGGGAGGATGTCAAGAAGACAAACTATATTGTACTACTATAATTGCTAGTAGTAACATGAAATTAAAACTGGGGGCAAGAGACAATAAGAGAGAATGTAAGTACTGACAAGTCACACACTCAGAGTTTGAGCTCATTCGCTTGCCGGTAAAAACATATGCAGAACAAGCAATGAGCCAATGACATTGAACGACAAATGATAATGTAAGAGAACCATGTCAAGAAAAAACTGAACCTCTTTCATAGATGGTTGAATCACCATACTGATCTGAAGCCAACTTCAGTTGGTAACCCAATCTATGCTCCCCATAAAACTGAACCCAATCTGATGTCCAGGTGTTTATCTGTGGAGTACTACAAATTTGCTCATGAAACATTAGAGCCAACTAAGTGTTTAATTGTTTATACGTATTCAATTCAATAACTATTAGAGAATTGCTTGAGACAATTCATAACAACAACAAGAATATCAATGCTCTGAAATACAACACCTGCCAATGGTATTATCCACATCAAAACCAAACCCCTTTTCGGATTTCCCAACCCTATGCATTTCAGCAAGCTTCCTCCCTAAGGCAGCCTAAGGATGGAAAAACACAATCAAGAAATTGAACTGCAAAAGTTTTATTGTCAAGATAAAATCCAAAGTTCCCCATCCTCACCTGATTGCCTCTGGATGATCCAAACTCAATGAATTCTGTAATAATGTATGAGCCACCCCTTGGTAAAGTTCCAACCTACAATGCTTAATACCAAGTTAACCCCTTTAGTTTTACCTCGCCACAAAAACACAGACACAAAGCAAAAACGACTCAAGAGAAGGATGAACTCCATAAAATTCTCACCTTAAGCGGCCTAGGTACACGGATGGTCCCGGTCTCATACATAGCACTTAGCCCAAGTGCCTCGCCCTCAAACATGGCCGGTCCCATACTCCTAACCCAACATTGAAACACAAGAAACCCCAATTCACCTCACAACTAAAAACAAACAATAACAAGGTAAAAGTAGAAAATTTTATTAGAAACATACCTATTTGTTTTGACAAAGAAAGAACCGACATCAGTGTCGTAACGATTTGCAAGATTGATGCAACCACCCCCGACAGAACTAATCCTAGTAATCTGGGTCGCCTTTCCTTCCGACAGAATCCACTCCCGGATTGGATCCTCACTCATTGCCGCCGCCGCAACTGAGGGTTGGAGTCCCAAATTCCAAAACAGAACCCATTAGTTGTCTTCGTTTCATGTATATTCATATAAAACTAGGCTTTATGCAAAGTGTTCCGTATCTTTTTTTGCCTTTTCTTTATTTTTTCACTTACCAGCTAATGGCTTGCGCTTGCTGAAACAAAGACGAGGAAAAGAAGAAGGAAAACAGCAAGAATGGATTGACCCAATCGCCCCAACCACCATTTCTTTTTATTGCTCTGCTTCCCTCTCTGTTGGGACGCTGTCCACTTTTCATTGGAGACGATAGGCTTCGGTCGGCGAGCTTGTTTGGGCAGAGACTAAACTTATCCCATTCCAAGATAGAGGAGCTATGTTCCCGTGAGTCAACAGAACGGCACCGTACGAGGATTTTTATTTTTGTTTTTTTTGTTTTTTTTTTTCAAAACCTTTTTGTTTCCTCCTCTGCCCCACGCCGATCGGTCCGGTCTTCATCGCGGCGAAAACATAGGTCCTTGGAAATGGCGGATCCGGCACTCCGCAACGAGACCCGACCCATAAAGCAAATAGCAGTAGACTACACCCCAGAGGCCTGCGACCACTGCGCGGAGTCGAACTCAATCGCCCTCACGTACGACCACCGCGGCGGCGCCCGGTGGCGCAGCACCACCCGCTTCCTCTACGGAACTTTCAGCTCCCTCATACAATGCCCCAAGGGAAACACAAGTGGCCTCAACTTCAACATCTATCTATCCTCTCTCGAAGGCGACAAGTCCCAAGACGAGATCGACTTCGAATTCCTCGGCAAGGACAAGACCATCGTCCAGACCAACCATTACACCACGGGTTTTTTCTTTTTTCTCTCTTTCTCTCTCTGTTTTTCATTTTTCTTGGGAAAAATGAGGTTTTTCACATTGTTGCCCCTTTTTTTCGGGGGGGGGGATGAATGATGAAAAACAAGGTGGCAAAATGCCCGAACAGCCTACAAAAGTTCTTGATTTTACATAAGAAAACATGTAGAAATCATTTTTGTGCAAACTTGAGACCACGAATCTTGATTTTAGTGCAAACTTCAGACCACTAATCTTGGCTCTGTGAAGCGGCAAAGATTTTGAATGATTGATGAGAATTCTGACATTAGACACTGGAGTTGAAATTGATTCTCTTAAGGTTTGTGGGGTTGATCATGTTTCATTTGGCTCCTTTCTATTTATATGGAGTAGAAAAGACACGGGCGCACCGACTAAGTCCTAGGATGACAGGTATGAAACATCTCTTTGGCAAATATGATTTGCACATACGAAGGAAGTGAGACCAAATTTCTCCAGGGTACAAGCAAAAGAGAAATGTGTGGTCTCTAGTTTCAGGTTGTTGGTTGCAAAGAAGGCATTGGCGGTTAATATTCATGCCCCAAGCTGCTTGATGGTCAGCTGTAGATAATCTATTTTGTATTGCCAACCAAACAATAAAGATATGTTTAGGAATGCATAGGTTACTCCACACCAGCTCAAATCAATTTAGGCTTTTTTTTTTTTTTCCTCTTTCTTAGATCTAATAGAGTGCCAAGTACCCTTCATAGTGAACTTTCCTCTTCGAGTCCATTTTACAGAGTCTTCCGTGTTGGCATTATGAATAATTGAATCACAATTGCAGACTGAATTGAACTACCCCTTCTGATTCTGCTGGGGCCAGTTTTGGTTGTTATTATAAAACAACACTGCAAGCTTTGCTTGTAACGGTTACCTGAATCATATACAATGCTGGAAGGATAGGCTAAAAAAAGTTGGCCATGGAGGTACCAAGTATCCAACCAACACAAAAACTTTTGCTTGCTTTATTCTAAGAGAGTTGTGTGCTTTAGATGATCTATTGGTGTGACATTGAACATCCTCCGATCCTTCAAATATATTATGCAATTTGGCCTGCACCGTAAGCATTGGATGTGTTATCAGTGGCATGAATGGATTGAAAATTGCATTTAGTCATTTACATTGGACTCCCATGTGCTAGTGCAACCTATGAATAGCATGTTTTAAATTGCTCATATAAAATGTTGCACTTTGCTAACTAAAGTTGCATGATTTCCAATTGCTGGGTCCCCAAAAATTAGTTGATACCTGGTATTGGCTGTGACTATGAATAGTCCCAAATCACCTACAGCTTGCCAAAATTTATTGAGACCATATTGCATAATGATTACACTTGACAAGAAAATAAATTAAATACAAAATAAACTATGTGCAGGGACTGGGAACAGAGAGCAAATACATGACCTCGGGTTTGACTGCTCTGATGGGTTTCATGAGTATGTGATAAAGTGGTCTCCAAATTCTATAGGGTGGTTGATTGATGGGAAGGTGGTGAGGAAAGAAGAGAGGAAGGCTGGTGAGGCCTTTCCTGAGAAACCGATGTTTCTATATGCTTCAATTTGGGATGCAGGCTACATAGATGAGGGGAGGTGGACTGGCCCTTATGTGGGATGTGATGCCCCCTATGTTTGTCTCTACAAGGATATTCATGTACCTATTGGGACAGATGTTGAATAAACTTTGTCATTCTTGGCATTTCCTCTTCCATTTGGGGAGTTTGGAACTTGTTCTTGATCTTTCTTGAGGAAATGTGTGCCAACTATGACTAAGCCAGATGGCAATCGATGGTATTTCATTACCTTTTTGCTAGTCTTTCACTTGTTGGGTTTGATTTATGGATGACTGCATTGTTCTTTCTTTCTTTCTTGCTTTCTTTTTTTTATTCTGTATATTCTATTACTCTTTTGGATGATTTGATATGATCTTCATATTGCAATGTCTTGACTTCAAGTCTTCTAGTTCTATTGCATTTAATAGATTCAGCTGTTCTGCACTTTTGGCCAAAGGTACCAAATGATGAAATACTATTTTTGCAATGTCATTGATGGTCTGCTTTATCTAATTCTTGTAAGCAATAATATATAAGATATGATTCTTACTTGTTGAGGCTATTCCTTCCTCACAAGTAAATAACTTGGATGATCTGATATAACCTATGATTTTACATTTTTGTTAATTCATTAATTAATGGACCCTGTGTAGTTTGTATAGGTGATGGAGAATAAAGTCATTTTTTGAACTTGTTCTTCTCTCTCTCTCTCTCTCTCTCTCTCTCTCTCTGTTTCTCTCTTTCTTTTTTTTCTTTTTTTTTTTTTGTATGGACTATGATGTAGTTTGTATAGGCTGTGAAATGGATGCATAAAGGCTCAAACTCTGTGCTGCCGTCCTTCTTTTTGAACTTGTTCTGATGGTGGATGCCATTAGCTTTTGGTTTGGCCTTCTGCGTTCAAAGGATAACATATGATATTTGCTTAATGGGGTTAAAAGGTAACCATTTCTCGGAGCATTTTCCTTTTTTCCATTTCCTGGTTGTCGATTAGCAGGAACGCTTGAGGAAAGCACTTGCTCAGAATTTTTGGGGTCCAAGTTCTCCAGCACTTGTATCCACAGTTGGATGCTTTTGACTTTTCCAACGAAACATTGTCAAACAGCGTCAGATGTTAGGGAGATAAAATTAAAAAAGTACCCATCGCCATAAGTGGTCCAGAAAGTGTTATGCCAAACTCGATTCTCTTTTGCATTCACGCCCATGTAAGCAAGCACTACGATGTTTAAACATATGCCTATGTATTGTTTTACGTGAACTCCAGCTCTATTTGGTCAGATTAGATCACTCTCAGGAGCTCGCAAAAAGGGTCAAGGTGTTAAAGGTTGAATAGTGGGGATTGTCTGTTTGCACTTCACACTCCAGGATTATGGAAGGCAAGTTCTGTTCGTAACAGTGCTGATGGAGATGTTGGTGATCCGTCAACATTTGCAAATGAAGGTCAATAAGATTATCAATACCTTCAAGGCCAACAGGTTCTTTGGATGAAGACATCAGGTGCAACTGCAGGCTATCGGAGACGAGTGCCTACTCCCTCTATTTCCTCTTTCAGAAACAGGAACCCGAAAACAGAAAGGGTGTTGAAATTTGCCTCGAATTTTACTTTTAATTGTCCAATTAGTTCTTAGACTTTCCTTTTATCTTTTGTCCAATTCGAATTTGGACATTCAAAATGATGACAAATCAACTCAATCCTCACTAGTGAAATGGCAATATAATATTGCCCCCTCTTTTTTAAATAGTCACATTAATTATAAAGATGTGATAGGATCCTCCCACTAAAACTATATGGACCCTAAAGAGGAAAAAAGAAAAAAAAAAAAGAAAAGAAAAGAACCACGTTATCGTCTTTATCTGTAACATCTTTATCAACCTACTTAAAATATTGAAATGGCATCCTATGCAATCGGCACAATTTGATTGTTTTTAATTAATTAGAGAAAACTAGCTTTGCCATGTGGGTCACACCTAATTTGTATGGTAAACCAATTGCATCTCGAAATTGCGTTGATTCATAATATTTTGCAAGTGCAACACCATGCACTCTGAGAAAAGTATGAAGATAAGTTTGCACTTGAGTTCGAATTCCAAACAGAAAAATTAAGAGGACTTTTGATTGACAACTATAATTTTTTATTTTTTTTATTTTTTGGTGTGCGATACGAGTCAGGATTTAAACCTTAAATATGAGAATAAAAATCAGATAGTTTGAACACTAAAACACAAGACTAGTGGCCCAATCTCTCTTATCATTGAACCGATTAAGGGGGCCTGTGAAACTAATGCACAGTGTAACAAGCTCGTCTCATGGTCATTAAGCAAACGGCACCGTATGCTATAAGTGAAACAAAATAACAAATTAAGTAATCAAATTGACGCGAAAAAAAGAAAGAAAATTAAAAGGCAGAAATCTGGGCCCCCTCTTCCAAAAGAAAGAAGAAAGTAGCAGTAGAAGGAGAAGAGATGCAAAGGCTGAAAACATCTTTCAAAGATTCTGTACCTAAAACAACATAATTCACAGAGGAATCTGGCAATATCCAACTAATTTACCGTTGGAATCTCCCCCTTTCCGCCGCCAAAGGTTTACCCTCCCGCCTCAATCTCAACCGTCGGATTCCCAGCCCCAATGTTGGATCATAATTTCAGTGTTGGTCTTGGTCCCACCTAATTGTAGACCCCATCAATGCAAACTCCAAACGGCAAGAAAACGAGCTTCCTTCTTTTTTTTTTTTTTTTTTTTTTGTTTTTTTGGGGTTTTTTTTTTTTTTGGGTTCCCAACAAACCCCCCCCCTTCTCATCAAAATCCGCACCGTCCATTCCAAATTCCTCCCCCCTGCCCTTAGAATCTAACTTTGAGTCCACCCAAAGTGATTAGGATTCCATATGGATAATAATATTTTCTGTTTTCGACATTTTTGCCCACTTCAAAACTATCAGCCACTTTCCATTTCTTGAAGAATCTTGACTTGGGTCTTCGTGTCCGTAACCTTACTCTTTGTTTTACACCATCGTTTTTCCCTTTTTTTTTTTTCTCTGGTTTTTTTTTCCTCTTTCTTTCCTTCTTTTTTCGGTTTTTTGAGCCTGTGGGAATTGTTTGTTTGTCCTTTTCTGTTTGAAGGACTTGTGGGGTACTTCGCTTATCTTTTGTTCTTCTGCATCTTGCAATTGGATCAATTGGGATTGGACTTGTGGCTATTGGTTGCTTTTTTTGGGAGGGCGGGATTGGATTGGATTGGAGAATTCGGGAACTTGGGAGAAAGAGAGTGAGAGAGGAGAGATGTTCGGTTCAAGCATGAATTTGGTAACTACTGTAATTGGGTTCGGGATGAGTGCAACTTTTATTGTGTTTGTCTGTACGAGAATAATTTGTGGGAGACTCCGAGGAGCCGAGTCCAGGCAGATGTTTGAGATTGAGTCCAGGATTGATCTTGAACAGGTACCTTTTTTATTTTATTTTTTTTATTTTTTTGGAATTCCTCGAACAAGATCTCTTCTTTGGTAAGAATTGTCTAGCGGACAACAATTGTCCACTAATAAGCATGTAAGATAAGTAATGTCGACTTCTTGAATTGGGTTACGTTCTGCTCATTTTTCTGGTATTTCACTTTTTATTTTCAAGTGCTGTTTCATTGTCATTACACTTGACCCTGAAGAGTTTTGAGCACAAAAAATGAGATACCTCGTCAGGAAGTATAGCACAAAGGCCTACTAGAGGCTGCACCACGCCCAATATGTCATAGAGAAAGCATGTCACGCAGCTGCTATAGAATATTATCTTGAATGAGCACCGAACCTCTTTGAATTTCTCCTCCCAGGCATACTATTAGCAGCATTGGAAAATTTAGGCCAGTTAAGCAAAGGAATGCCTTGCAAGTCAGAATGTGCCATAAGTGAAGTTACTTGTATCGCAGTTTTAATACGGAGGTCTGAGCTTCTAATCGTTTCTTCTATCTGACAGCCGGAGCATCGGATTAGGGGCCTTGAACCGGTTATAGTTTCTGCAATCCCCACTATGAAGTTCAGCCACGATGCATTCAGCTCTGTAGAAGATGCACAGTAAGTTTTGCCACCTGTTTTCTTTGCATTTTCGAACGACATATTGTAGAAGCATTATTGGTCAGGATGTCCTGTGGGGCTTACACTTTTAGCATGAATCTCGTGGCATGCAGGTTGAAGCCTGGCTTGTCCTTTGAGATTCTCTGTCCTCCCTAACAGCTAAAAATTATGCCATTCTAGCATGTATGTGGTTGGAATTCCATTGGTTTTAGTCTCCACTATGTTTTCGTAGGATTGAGCCTTGACAGGCTTGGTCTTTCTTTCTGAAGAAATTGCAGGATGTTTTAATGCTTTTGACTTTAGTGCGCTAGTCATGTCATAATTTTCTTTAGGCCACGGGTACGATGCTGACAACTTGTAATTTTCACAGGTGCTCCATATGTTTAGGGGAATACGAAGAGAAGGAAGTGCTGAGAATCATGCCCAAATGTGGTCACAGTTTTCATCTCTCTTGCATTGATATTTGGTTAAGAAAACAATCTACATGTCCCGTCTGCCGGCTCCCAATACAAGCCTCCTTGGAAGCAAAACATACCAGGCAAGCAACATTTTGCAGGGTCCAAACCGTTGATGGTCCCGAGACTTCAAGTGAACATTCACGTCAATGGCCGCTACCTGGTCCCGACCGTTCCGTGGAAAATGTTAGCAACCAAGGACACTTTGAATCAGTTTCCAGAAACCCAGAACCCCCTCCTGGGGATAACGGTACAAGGTAGACATGAAGCCGTGAAGTTACAGTCTTTGCAAAAATTATGTATGGTTGACTCCCGCAAGCAATGCTTATATGTGCTCTGGGTTCACGTTGACAATTTTAGCGATGGAAATTACCTGGACCAATTACGTACAGCTTGAGATTTGTGAAAACGTTTTGTACATAAAGCCTTTTCCAATCCTTGTTGCAGGCCACCAATCAATCCATGTTTCATTCATTACGGTGGAAACGTGTTCGACTTTGTGTTTAAGCTATCAATTAGGAGTGTGCCTTATATGGATTAAGCTATCAACCATATCAAATCAAACCGTGTTGGACAATTTTCGGTATGATTCGATGGCTTGAAAATTATAGGTCGGTTTGAACTTCTCAAAAGTTATGGTTTATGGTTTACCTTAGGTTTTCAAGAATTAAAAATAAAAATAAAAATCTAAATCTAATGAAAAAAAAATATAAATTGTAATTTTAATTATATATAGATATTTATATATATTTATTAAATTATAT